>PVKA01026730.1:0-31351 GCA_004027165.1 Ctenomys sociabilis
GTGACTCATCCACATGGATGACACAGACAAAGGAACTACAGAATAATGTACAGGACTACAAGATAAACCCTGAGAGGACTTCAATGACCACATAGGAAATATAAAGTTCTTGTGTTGGTATATAAGTTTTGATCTACCTAGGTCTTAACCATCCAGCAGAAAAGTATAAAAATGAAGTATACATCGTGAGCCCATAATACTAAGCTGAGCTGTAAATGGATATGGTCGACAATTTCTTTGAATAACTCACTATGGTTGCAGAATGCTGGACTGTGTTGGATTGTGGTGTCAAGTTCAAGCATCTAAGTTAGTTGAATGTCAATTTAGTGCCCACTTTTGACAGGTGTAGACAAAGGAAGGGTTTTAGAAAGAAAAAATCATGATGTGTGTGTATAGAAAGTACAGTTGGGATAGATAACACTGTGCTTCTACATAATTCTATGAGAAGCAAGATCTGCACTAATGGTGGTTGGACAGGAATATTATGTCGGCTTTTAGTACTATGATCATCCACTAGGTAAATAATTATTGAATTTTTGATATAATTCAGCTATAAAAAATAAGTAAGCAACTACACTCTTAATTCACTGATAAGAGATATCTGATAAAATAATATCTGTAAATATAATACCATGTATGCACCTTGTACAATACCAAACATTATGAAAACAGTTTGCAATGTATTAATTCATTGAATCTGTATGGTTAAGGTATCTTGAAACTGTCTGATTGACATTTGTATTTTAATAAAATAAAAATAAATGAAAAAAAAAGGCTACCAAGTACTCTCATTGATGACCACATCATTACAGATGCCATCATTGGGTGGATTAGTACCCCCACCACTGCCAATGTAAAGACAAGTTACTATGAAAAGATGTAGAGCTTTGTCTTGAATGGACACAGCCAGCACTGTAATCTCCTGAGTCCTAGTTCTCTTACTTTCACTTTTTAAATATGAAAAGAGTTCCTTTCTCACCCCACCAGGGTGATGTAAATGCCCTGTGAACTGCTATGAACTCATCCTCAAAAAGTGTCTCTTGCTGTTTCGGTAATGCTTGGAAGCTACCTTCAAAAGTTATCCAGGAGATAATTAGCAGGAGATGCTCCAGTTGAAGCAGTTCAGTTGTGCCAAAAAATAAACACTTCTGTTTCTCTGTCAAAGTGCTTTATGGCTGCATGATTAGTCTATGGCCCTCATTTTCCCACCAAGGAATCAGCTACAGCCATACAGAGCACAGCTACCTCTGTAAGAATCACAGTGGACTTTTGCCCTCTGCCTGGTCACCCAGGAGCGCCCTGAACACACACTCAGGCAGATCTGGTGTGAGCACCCCCTTGCAGTCTAGACGGCAGCCTAAGAGAGGGGCTAATGCTAGGTTTCACCAGACCAAGCCTCGCATTTGTCATGGCTCTGCCCACGGTGATGCCTTTGATCTTGATCCGAGCAAACCACAGTCATGGACAAAGGTAGAATGGATTTCTGCTTCTGCAAATCCTGGATGGAAATTCCCTTCAGTTCCCAAGCCCTCCCCAGCCCGTTCCTGCTCCTTTCATTGTACCTTTAACAGTTAGCCTTAAATCCAGCTCTAAATCCAGCCTTAGGGTGGTTGTGGGGCCAGGGTGAGTCATGTGTCGTACTGTGTTGGATATCCCGGGCCATGACTGACCCAGCTGGGAAAGCACTAGATCATCTGGACTGAGCCAGGCATCCTAATCATAGATTTCAGCTCAGCATTCTTCATTTAATTTTCTGTGAGAACAGGCCGGACTATGATCTGATTCTCAGAGAGGGTCAATCATTTCCAAAGGGCAGATTGTTAGAAAAGTTTGCAATTAACAACAACAAATATATGCAGGCTCTTTGTGGTTATGGCAAAGGAATGTGCCAGCCATGCCTGCGCTGTCATCCCACTGGCTCTTGTGAGAACAAGACCTATTCCCCGGGCTCCTTGCAATGCTGTTCTTTTTCAGTCCTGTATGAAAAAAGAAAGTAACTTGAAACAGGTAGACGTGGTTCCCAGGCTTCAGGTGAAAGCTGAGTGGTTTATGAAGGAAGCAGGGGCCAATCTGTGCAAATCAACGCTTTAGAACTGGTATCTAAGCTGCTCAGAAAATGCTTGATGAAGGCCCAAGTGAATTCACCACAGATTATGTCTTGAGTTCAGCGTTTTGGATTCCAGAACCTGTGTGCATGGCTAAGCCAGAGGGGGCATCAGGTAGGCAGAGGCTCTCAAGCAGTCCTGTCATTTCAGTTCATGCAGGAGCCTTGAGGTTGGCTTTTGGGTGCCCTTTCTGGAGGCCTCGTCCTGGACCTAAAGCACCAAGAACCAAAACAAACCAGTCTTCACTATCTTGTTGACTTCCTAAGCAGACTATTCAAGTTTATCAGGACTAAAATGACAGGCAAGTATCCACCTTCAACTGTCTCCCCTGGTGTAAGCAATCAAGAGTATGTGCCTCCCATCTGCCCTAAAGCAAAACTGGATATGCTGGGTCTAATAAGGCTCCTTGCAGGAAAACATAGAGGCTTTATCATTTTCACTTTGGGGGCTTTTTGTCTTTTGCAAGAAAGGGAGAGACAGAGAAATAAACTTGCATAAAATGAACATATTTGGTGGAAAATAAATTTAGGGGATGTTGGCAGCTGGTTTTCTGTGTGGGCAGAAAGGTTGTGGGATAGATTTTTGTCACACCTCTGAGCAGTGCAGAGTGAGGCATTGTCAGCCAGGTGCCCACCACCAGCTGTGCTCTGCTTGGCTGCCTTGGACAAGTGGAGAGCCAGATGCTTTTTGCACTTGGCTGGAAAGTCAGTAGGTCTCTTGCTCTGTTCAGCTTACTCTCCACCAGGGAGGAAGCCAGGGTACGATGCCTTCACACCTGGCAGAGAGAAGAATCTTGCTACTCTTGGCTCCACCTCCTGTGTGTCCATTACACTGGTATTAAGTCAACAGGGTGAGGCCCCTCTGCCAGAACCCAGAGGTAGCACAGACTGCTACTTGGCCTTCAAATTTGTATTGATTGGTATCCATGTCTCACTTTCATGCTTTGTAGTTACTTCTGCCTCCCTGGATGGGGACATTCTTCTCAAAATTGTCCCACATATTTTTACTCTTGGATATTGATTCTGTTGCCTTCCCCAGGTCCTTCGCTATAATCCCTTCTGGGGAGTCAGTGTTCCTGAGCAGAATGAGGAAGGTGAGTGGATCTGGCTTAACCTCTGACCATGATCCAAACAGAAGAAGCATCTGTGCCTGTAGAAGAGTGGATCAATTGCCCTTTAAAGACCACAGTTCTAAAGTTTTTGATGTCAAAGTTAGCAGCCCATCAGAATGCCTGGATTGTGTGTTCTTTCAGTATTTAGCAAACTTTTGTGCAAATTTTGCCACAGAAAACTCTTTAAGCAAAAGCTCGCTCTCAAGAGAGAGAACTGAGGATCACTTTGGTTGAGGAAGCAGTGGTGTACATAAGAGCTTTGCTCCTCTCTTACAAAGCAATTTCTCAAATTAATTTATTGTCATATCCCTTTCTTGTGCTGTTTCTTCCTTTCATGCTTGCCTCCTTAGATGGTTGCTCTATGTGGCAAAAGATAGAGCATTATGACTTCATTAAAAACTGCATCAAATGACTTCACTGTCTTCCCTTGCTTTTAAATAAACGTTGTCAGCCTACATGAGTTAAAGCAAAGGATCAGTTCTTGGGTTTCACTTCTATTCACCCCTTACTCCCTGGTCTAGGGGTTATTTATTCTCTTCCTAATTTGAGTGGGTTTTTTTGTAGCCAGCCAGGTTTTGCTTTTAAAACACCCTCTTTTTAGCAGTTCCATCCCATAGAAATATTTAATGCAGTATTCACAGTTGAGGTGCTCCATGGAGGGTCAGAGAGACCTTGCCCAAAGGCCCAGCATAGGCATGGCAGAGTGAGAACAAGATTCAGGCCTTTGGGAATCTGCCTCACTCATCCTGCCTCTTCTCCATCCTTCTCTCCCCCAGCAGCTTTCTGGTCCTCATCCACATAGGCTCAGTCACCTGTCTTTGGTGGACATCCCACCCTCCCCTGTAAAGTAAATGAACAGCATTAGAAGGAACAGGGTGGTCAAGATCGTCGACTCTTGCCCAACCACTTGAGTTTTACACTGCTGGGGGTGAAGCTCTTTGGACAACTCTCAAGTATCCAGGTAGCTTTCTATAATACTACTTCTCCTTATGTATACTCTGTCTCCAGGCCTGGCCCAAACCCAGGCATGTAGTAGTGGCAAGCTGCTTGGAGAAGACCTTCCAGAGAGCCTGAAAGTTTTAAGAAAGACTTTTGCGGTATTTCTGGCCCAGCCAGAATCAGAAAGCACAGGATCGCTCATAAGGAAGCTAGTTCTTGCACAATTTCCAACAACACCTCTTCTGCTCCACCCTGAAGCCTTCCCTGAACCACACATTCCCCAGACATGGGTTTCTGCGGAGTCAAACCTACTGATAGTTCAGATAAGGTTCAAATGAGCTACTGAACTCTTGAGGGCTGGAAGTGAACCTAGTATTTTGTTCTTTTACTCATCACCAGTAATGAGTGCACCAGGTTGTCTATGTCAAAGTAGTTTGGGTCATAGAGTGAAAATCGGCATAATTGAAAGCATTAATCAACAAACAATTACATATAATGGCACAGAATGACTACTTATGAAACCTTACATGATTCTGACCAAATTTGTCCATAATAATAACAGGAGAGACACAATTGTATCAGTTTTTTTTTTTCCTTAAATGAAATAAATCCTGGGAGTTTTGTTTTGTTGCCTTCTGTTTATTTTTTTTTAAATGTCTTCAAAGTGGGCAAAAAACAAGATTAATGCTTGAGAAGCCATTAAATATCAAATTATCCCTCAAATGTAAAGAACATTCTAATCATTTTTCTAGGGGGGTATTTAATATATTTCAACTGGATGCCACTTATTAGGGTTATTTAAAATGCTTCCTTTAGGAGACAGACTTCATTACCCTTTAGTTACTTTCAATCATCAGAACTTTAGGGTTGATTCTGAAATACTTATTTTTCTCATGAACTTGGGGAAGTAGGGGAAGCAATTAGATCTTGTGATTTTTAAGGCTGCACTGAGGATAAGGTAAGAAAATATCATAAATTTTATTTCATGCTTTCTTGCCAATTGAAAGAAATGTGCAGTCCATATGAATTCATATAACAAGAGTGGAATGTTGGAAAAACCAATAAAGATTTTGTGGTCTGACCTATAATAAATGTAGTTTGATTTAGAGTCTGTTTTTCACAACATGGCAAAATGAATCATAAAATAATGGGCCCTGAAACTCCTGCATTTTTTAACAATAGCCTGGGGACAGTTTACGGTGTAATGAATTATAATTAACCCACCTTCAAAATATTTTATGTGTATTTTGCCAATTAGCTCCGCATGCTTGCTAATGACTCATGGCTAGTACATGTCTTTACAGAACCGGATTTTACAACGCACATTGCCCTGTTAACTCTGCACAGGGCACAGACCAGTAAGGATGACACAGGTAGACCAGAACCCCCTCTGCACCATCCCTGCTTCAGCAACCCAGTGGACTCAGCCATCATCCTCCAGGCCCAAGATAACTGTGAGGGCCTTGGTGTCAGAGGGCTCTGGTTTCCCTTGGATTGCATGGAATGCTTTGTGCCCACAGACACATCTGCTGTGACTTAGTGCTAGCATATATAATGCTACTAATTGTGGAGCCATCTTTGCTTTCTTTACTTTGCACTCTGGTTAGTATTATTTCATCTTCGTGGGTCATGGATTTCTGCCACTGACAACATAAGTCCACCCTGGAGAAAATAAAACAACGACCAAGCTGTCTCCTTACATTGATTTGCTTTGCTTTAGAATTAGAGGGACCATGTATACCCAAACTTGCTTCCTGGGATCTTAGTTTGAGCTTGCCATGTCAAGAGTTAGCCTTTTCGTTTAAAAAATAAGAGTTTTTACAGGCCTGAGGAGACAGCATCAAGAAGCTAGGATCTGGCTATAAACTATCCACTGAGGAAATGAAAAACTTTTCATTCTTCATAGCTCAAGCTAGCAAAGTCAAAAGACAATTTAAGAAACTTCATCAAAGGTGACAAAGATAATGGATGAAGGATATTAAGATTATAATGTCATCAGGTTTTTTTCTGCCAGCAAGTACCATAATGAGGAAGATATGAAGGTTAATTCTCTTAGACATAGCACTGTAATGTTGTATTTGGGGGAATCTCACCCACATAGGAAGTACTTTCCATGATGGAAAGCTGGAAAACACTGGTGAGGAGAAGCTGACTCTGGAATGACAGAGAAACCCTTATGAATGAAAAAGTTTTCCACAAAGGACAGAGCAAAAGGAAGAGAGGTGAGAGCTCCAGAAGAGAGGTTCTGCTCAGCAACTGTGTGTACTGCTAGCAGGAATGTCAGCAGAATCCCACCACCAGCCAGGAGCCAGACACAGAGAGAGGGGGGGGGGGAAGTGATCTTACTACCATAACTGGATTATTTAAAATCCCAAGGTGTGATGCCAGCAAGAAACATCTTGACTCACTGAGAGATTTCCAGCTTTTACTCACTTTGTGAACAGAACTTCCTTAATTAAAAGAACTAGATAACAGGATCATACCTCTCCATTGGCAAGATTAACTAAATAAAGGTAATCGTGTTTCTGGCTGGTCTAACAATTAATACACTCCTATCATACATAGAGGAATGAGATTGTGGCAGGGAAACTAGGTAGCTCCTTCTTTAGTTCCTTATCCAGCAGATGGAGTGGCCCCTAATCTACAGGAAACCACAGCATCCAGGAGCTGAGTGTTGTCTGAGGATGCTTAGAAATGCAATGGCCTCTGGCCTTAGCAGGGGCTCATGATATCTGATGTATATCTATCTTTAGCCTGCCCATGGCTGTTTTACTCTAACCTCTGAATCTCTTACCCTCTTAGTTTATATATCAGGACCGGACAATGTGAACTGAACATATATTGTCCATCCATCAACAAGTGAATAATGAGCTGAGTCCAGTGGGATGATATCTACTGGGGATTTGAATTAAGAAATGTACTTATTATGATATACTAATGCTCAGTGATGTAGACACTTGAAAGCAAAAGAGAGAAAGTGAAGAAAGCAAGACAGAAGAATGAGCTAGACACAGAGCCCAGGTATAAAGAAAGAGCCTTTGATTCCTAATGGCTTTTTAACTTCCTTCTTTAGTTTCCAAGGAACATTATCGGAAGTAAAGTGAATATTATGTTATTTGAAAATAAAGTGACTCTTCTCAAAACATACTCTATGACTCACCAATGTGTAGGGAAAATGTTCCAGAGCCAGACACCCTGGCTTGAGACCCTGGCTCTGCCATATATCAGCTCTGTAGCTTTGGACAATCAATGACCTGGTTTCCTCTTCAAAAATGTTACACGTAAAATTCTTTAGCACACGACTGTGAGGATCAACTTATGGGAAATATGGTGTGTGAAAAAAGGAAATGTTCAGTTCTGTTCTTGCTACCCTGGTTCCCTTATCACTATCATTTCACTGATAGCAGGCTTACTTCCCTCCCTCCAAACTCTGCTTACTTTTCTCACAATTCAATTTTCCCAAACCAACCTCAACGGAGAAGGTACATTCTTTAGGCAGAAGAGTCCTGTGTTACCCACATGCCCAGCCCCCACTATTCCAAACTGAATCTGTGGTTTAATAATCACAAATACTTAAACCACTAACTCTGTACAAATCCTTTTCATCCACACCGTAAACTTCAAGTTTAAAAATGCCAATACGTTTGCCTAGACCATTGTTTCAAATCAATATTGACAAAGATCAAGTTTTGCAATCCATTCTGCAGTTTTGGAACAAAATAAAATTAACTGTCACACTCATACCTGGACCATGCCTAGACTTTGTCTTATTAATATCAATGGAGGTAAAATAAGAAAACAGTATGTTCTTTGTTGAGTCACAGATTAGCATCTCTACAAAAACTAGTACTTTTACTATCATTCACTTCAATCCCAGATTTTAAGCATCTACTTTCTGCATTCAGAATGCAAACCACTGTCCTAGCCACTGGGAATCTTGCCAGTTTCACTCAGATGTGAGCTATGTTTTTCTTAAGTATTGATCAAGTTTTGCTTTGTGTTTCTACAGGAATTTATTAATTTAAAAACCATATTGACCAAATTCCATAGCAAAATTACTTCATCAATAACTATTTTTTACTTTTTTAATTTAGGGAAGGGTCTACAGGATCTTCAGGGTCTCACTACTAGATTGAACTCACAGTGATCCACCTGTTTACAGCCTCCCAGGAGCTGGCATGCACCACCACACCCAGTCTCAATTACCATCTCAGGGCACCCCAGGGGATTTAATCTGCTGAGCTATTTGACCAGCCTTTCATCAATAATTTTCTATTCAATGTTCAGAGGTAATACCAGATTTGAGAATTCTCCAGCTTCTATTTAAATGGTTTCCTCTGGTTAGGAGTAGTAAATAATTGTTAATACTTTGGAGATCCAAGAGAATTCAACTCTTTTAAGTGGAGAATGTTAAAGGGATCTGCAAACTCCAGTGCAGGGTTTCAGGCCAAATCCTGAAGGGATTTGACTGACCATAGCAGATACAAAAGTTATATTTTTTGTTATATAGGTCTTGCTTTATCTTTGTCTTAACCATCCAATAGAAAAATATAAAAATGAGGTATAAAAAGTAAAGCCCTATTAATATGCTGAGCTGTAAAAGGCTCAAGCCAACAACTTCTGACATTGCCAGTCCTATAGAAAACCCACTACTATTATGAACTTCTGGACTATATTGGATTATTTTGCTGAATACATTCACCTACAATATTTAAATGACAATGAAGTACCCTTTGACAAACTAAACAAGAAAAAGGTATACAAATGAAGAATCATTTTGTATCTGTATATTCAAAATAGAATAGATATACAGCTACTTTCTCTTAATTCAATGAACAGAAAGAGTTGTTCTAATACTGTTCATGGATGGGATATCCTGTCTGCCTCTTGTACTATGAATAACCACTAAGAAGACAACAATATGCAATGTATTAATTATTGAAACTGTCCTACTAATCAGTTTTGAAACTGTCTCATTGCTATTTGTTTCTCAATAAAATTATTTTTTTAAAAAGTCATAACAGCAATGGTACAGAATTTCTAAATATAAAAAACAAGATTTTGTGACCTCAAACTGCAGTTGTTCTACAGAATACAGTTTTAAAATCCTAAAAAAAAAAGTGGGGAATGTTAAGGCTTTCTTTCAAGTGCTTACAGCCCTGGAGTTTCTCACCTCCTCAGAGAAACATTGTGCATTTTTAGTTACTGTAGTTTAACTTCTTTACCCAATTTAATTTCGTTTTTGCTTTCCCTAGATTTTACCTCCAGAGGTGATGGGAAAAACTGTGAGGAGAGCAAAGCAGCAGTCTTGTTGCCATGAGAAGAAGAAGAAAGATTAAATCAATCTCCAAAAAAAATGTTCTTTATTATTCCGAAGTATTTTGAAGACCTCAATAAAAACACATAGGTCATCCCAACATGAAGAGGAAGACAGTTTCAGGAATGAAGTCTAAGAGTCAGCTAACTTTTTCTGAGCAGGAAAAAAATATTCCTATGTAAATGTAATCTGTAGTATTCTGGTCAGTGATGATGTAGATGTGTATATGTCCAGGGAATATAAAAAAGGGAAGACTGTTTTCCTTTCAAAATACTAAAACCTATTTTCCTTCCCTTATTTTAGTGCTCTCCGTGTTCCAGTCTTTTACATGAGGTTTGTATTAATGCAGTTTCTAGGGTGTATTTCTTTATATGATGTACTTCCATTTTATGTAACTGTTCAGATCTGCACTGTATAACCACATCATATAAATAACAAATAACTATATAATCATAAACCAATTCTTGCTAACAAAATTGAGCTTAACATTGTGCTACATACATTATAAGTCAGAGGATATAGACCTTGACCCAGCTTTCCAGGATTTGCAGAAGAAAAACCCTGAATGCATTAGATTTGCAAACAGGCAAGAAATTTAAGACCAGTTCGCAAAGGTCAGCAAGGTATTCCCATCATTTACAGGTCAAGAGGGGCTGTAATTAGAGGGAAGAGATAAGGTTGTGTGTAATTTGGATGGAGATGACAGGCTAGATAGGAGATTCTTATGTAGGTAGTGATTGTGTTGGAGCAAATTTTCCCATTCCAATGGAATATATTTATCTCTTACTTAATGGAACTTACTTAGCATACATTGTGTGTATCACCCAAGAGGTATACAGAGGTATACTAGGCAAGTAGCTACCAGACTCACGCCCTAGGCCCCATATGCTTGCATTTAGTAAGACAAGTTTGGTATATGAAATAGTTATGTAGGGCTGGCCAGATAGCTCAGCAGACTAAAGCACCTGCTTAGGCGGTGCAAGGGCCGGGGTTGGATCCTCAGTGTGCTAGGTGGGGTCCACCCCCAGGGTGCGCTAAGATAGCGACTGAGACTGGGCATGGTGGCACTCGCCTGTAACCCCAGCACTTGGGAGGCTGAAAGCAGGAGGATCACTGTGAGTCTTGTCTGTATAGTGAAACCCTGTAGATCCTGTACTAAAATACAATAAATAAATAAATAAAATAGTTATGTATGTCTTATTGACCTAATAACCATGAAAAAAATGATATAATAAATACCCCAAATGTACAACTAAGAAATATAGAAAGTAAAGGTAGAACAATCTATTTCACTACAGTATTTGGTAAGATCAAAATGTGATATTAAAAGAGGGAAGACTTCCCACAGAAGGAAGAATTGCATGGTCAAAGAAGTGACCTCCAGGTCGAAGAATGGTTGATATAATTTCATGTTTATTATTACTCTGTAATTTCAGTACCTAATGTGCACATTCTTTGGGTAGGGTTGCTCCACAAACATAACACATAATTCCTTTATTCATCCCTTTCTTTGCCCTTCCTTCCCCCTCCCTCAATCTCTTACTCCCCTTCCCAGTTGAGAAAAGTCTATCTCCCTATTTCCTATTATCCATCTTCTGTTTTCCTCTTCATTTGTAATTTAGATTTATCTTATAAGAGAAACTAAATAGGACAGACCAAATAGCTCAGCGGATTAAAGTGCCTGCAAACAGGTTCAGGGGCCAGGGGCCAAATCCCTGGACCTGCTATGCTGGCCCCACCCCCAAGGCACACTGAGGGGGCAATTGAGACTGGGAGTGGTGACCAGCACCTGTAATCCCAGCTGTTGGGAGACTGTAAACAGATGGATCACTACAAGTCTGAGACCCTGAATACCTTGTAGACCCTTCCCTAAAATATGAGACACACACACACACACTCACAGAGAGAGAGAAGCCATTCAGTATTTAAGCTTCTGTGTCTGACTTATTTCATTTACCATCTTAGATGAACGGATAAGAAAGATATGTTATTTACACACAATGGCACACCCATCTGCAAAAAAGAAAGATAAACTTGCAGAAAAATGGATGGAACTTGGGATGATAATGGCTGATAAATTTTCAACCCAACAATGTTTTAATAAAAGTTTTCAAGCCCAGACCACCACCTGCCAGATTTCTCATGACAGGAAGGCATAGCTCTGGCCATGTGTTTCATGTTTTTGAGAGGAGCCTGGAACTGGGTTGTGCTTATCTCCCTGGGGCCCTGTGCCTCCCCTTCCTTGCCTTTGTTTATCAGCAGCTGTAAGGATTGGGAAGCACTGACTGCAGCCACAGTCCCAGGATAGACCTGAGCGACCCCGTGCCCAGAAGTGACTAATTCAGGACTTGCTGAAAAGAACATAGACAAGCACCTTAATGATCAGCATTTAGCACAGAAATCGGCCTATAGTAAAGGAACAAACCTCAGCATGGGGCATAAACAGAGCTGAGAAAGAAAAAAAGAATATTCACAAAGAAATACAGCTGCAGGTAAACCTCATCTGCTCCCCAGCCTCAACTTGGCATTTTTGATGAGCTGACCCAATCTGCAGCTTTGTTTGTTTAGGGATTACATCCCCTACCATGGACAATCAGAAGTGTCACCTTATTTCTACTTCCATTCTAATCCTTCTATTAAAGGATTCTGATTTATATGCAAAACTAAGCTATCTGGTAACAAATACTAAGGGAGAATTTTCTTGTAACATCTCAACAAAATGTTTAAATAGGCAATTGGAAGCACAGTGGATTTCAAACACTGATAGTGACCCACAATGAGGAATCTGTAGGCCATGGACATATACTCTGCTCTCCATCTTCAGACTAGAGAACAGGTCGTGTCTGAAGGAGGGCTCAAAGCAAATCTGGATTTTTTTTTTTTTTTTTTTTTTTTTTTTTTTTTTTTTTTTTTTTTTTTGGCAGAACCAAAAATTCACCGCACCTATCCAGGATGAATACAAGGATACAATAGGATCTAAGAATTTATTTTGAGTTGAACGTTATTTGTGTTGAATCCTATGGAAATGCAGGTATTTGGCAACTTTGGGTCTTTAAAGGGTTTTTGAGTGATTCGTACTATTAGCAGAAGAGCACTGGGCTGGAATCTTGAGAAACATCTCTGAAAATTATTTTGGAAGCTAAGATAGCATTTACATAAAATTGGTGGAATCTCTGCTAGATAGGATCAAAGATGGTTAGGTAAAATAAGAACAGCAATCTAGGCCTGGGGTTGCATGCCTGTAATCCCAGCACTCTGGAAGGAAGAGGCAAGATTGCAAACTTGAGCACAGCCCGCAATTTAGCCACTTAGTAGCACCTTGTCTCAAAATAAAATTAAATAAAAGTACTTTTTAAAAAAAGCTTTGGGGAAGATATTAGTGCAAAGGCCCTGTGTCCAATCCTCTGTTCTGAAAACAAAGAAATCTGAGCAAAAGGCTGATGAAAGCCAGAGACTGTGGCACAGAATGCAAGAACATTAAGGCAAGGAAGAGCCAGAGAAAGCGCTGCTGGCTTTAAGGTCGGAGAAGCACAGCACACAATGGAAAGAGGGAAGGAGTCAAGAACAGACACGAAGCTGTGAAAAGCCATATCACTGCTATGACCAAAACATCTAACACCTTCCCAGGTTTGGCGCTTAGCAGTTCCCAGAACCTATTAATTAATTTTTAGGAAAAACTTGCCTCAGTGAAGAATATATAAACCATGAAAGAATAGTAATTCTACCAACAACATAAATGTATTTCTCAATGGGAAAATTAACTAATAATTAAGTCATATTAACTTAAAATTCTTAATCACAAAAGCACTAAGTTTCTCTTGGGTATATGGTAAAAGCACAAATAAGTACAGAATTTATCAGATTTTGTGAAAACAGACTAAAATACAGACATGTCTTGGCAAGTTTTTAAAAAATAAACAAAAATGGCACAAAAATGACTAGCCAGAAGGAAAAAACCCAGTACATAAACTGTAGAATGAACTAGCAAGCTAGAAAATTACAGAATTGCTTTCTTTTAAATTCAAAGACTTCATAATATTAGACCTTGAAGATTCTGATGAAGGATAAGAAAATGGAAAATGCACATGAAGTTAAAAGTGAAAACAGATACAGCAGAGCATGAATATTTTAGGGGAAAATATATACCACTATGTGTGAAGTTTGGAAATATTTGTATGATAAAAGTGTTTGAGAAAGCAAAATCTTTAGGGAGATATAAAACCAATAATGAGAGGGAGAGGTTATCAAAACTTCGGCAGGAGAGATGGCTTAGTGGAATAAGCACTTCCCAGGCAAGCACAAGGGCCTGACTTCAATCCCCAGTTCTGCCAAAAAAAAAAAAAAAGAAGAAGTTATCAAAACTTGATTGTAAAATGCCATCCCCATGAGGTATTTTACTACTGAGTTTGGTTACATAATCATAGAAAAGGACAATCTGTATTTTATAACAACTTTTCAAAGTTATCCAATTGATATTGTTCTAGCAAAATACTGCTACCCAAATCATCGATAGGTAGCCCCAAAAGGCCAGGTCACTTGAGAATACAAGTCCACACTCCCTGAAATCCAGCAGAGACAGGCAGTGTGAATGAAGCAAATGCCTATCCTTAAAGCCGTTTTTCCTCAGAATCGCCCTACCTCCTTCTCTGAAACGAGATACACAGAGCTAAGTGGCAGCTCACTGCACTATTTGTCTGAGCTGGTTGTGTTCTTTCTTTAGTGAACTATACATCTGGACTGAGACCTGCAACAAATTAGATTATCTCTCTTGAAATCATTCTAGGGAGGTATTCGCAGTGACTCAGAATTTAAGGATGAAAGATCTTTATCCCAGGGCTTTAGAATGTAGGTCTCTCTCTGTAAATTCCATGAACTTTGGTTGTTCTTTGCCAATCCCAGTGCTGCTCCCAAATCCAGGCTTGCAGCTTCTCTTTTCTGAATCAGGGTGAGCTGACCTCTCTGCGTTCTTCCCCAGGCTTCTGGGCCAACAATTTTTTGAGTTCGAACAGTGGCAGTGATGGGCAGAAGCACAGAGAGGAGTGTGGGTGCGAACAGGCTATTTCTCCACATCTGTGCCCCACTCTTCTTCAGGAGACATTTCTGACTGTGGCCACATCTCTTCAACGACCCCAGCGCCTGCCTGAGAGTCCACTGGGCCACTAACTTTGGTGAACTTGGATCGCTGCTGTCTGCTCATGCCCTGTCTCAAGAAATAAAGAAAGTAATAGACTCCACCTTCAATTAATGTAAGGAAGTATTTTTTGACACAGTGGCTTACTTTCACTATTCTTCACCCCAACAGGATCGTAATAGTCTCTGGTTAGTAACACCTGACTACCTCAAGACCCACTGTTCAGTTTGTCACCTTTTTCTGTCACCTCTGCAATGAATTTTCCCACTGGCCTATTCCTACTCAGATTTTGAAGCTAACATATAAAGATAGAAGCAGGATTTGGGGAACTTCTAGAATAATGATGTCTTTTATTATGGATTCCTGAAAGCTCACCTTATACATGATTCATTAGCTTGCATTTTATCTTCTTATGCCTCTAACACTTCAATTTGACATTTTTGTGTCAGGGCACTTATGGTAAATAAAAGAGGTCCCAAGTACAGGGAGCCCTGGATCCAGAGGATAATTCCTAGCTCTGGAAAAACATTAGCAACCTGCTTACAATACAGAAATAATGCATTAAGTGTGGTATTTGTAAAAACTTAACATGCAAGATTGATCAAACAACTAAACATTAACTGCTCCTTTAAATAAACCAATAAAAATTAGGAGTACAATTATTGTAGTGTATATATCTTGCATACCTATATCTGGTAATATGAGCAACTACTCTGAAAATAACATATGTAATATAACAACTATTGTTAATTTAATGTCCTCCTGCTTTGAAATTCTGTATTATTTTTATTAGTT
The DNA here is from genome assembly GCA_004027165.1 of Ctenomys sociabilis. Classification (NCBI taxonomy): domain Eukaryota; kingdom Metazoa; phylum Chordata; class Mammalia; order Rodentia; family Ctenomyidae; genus Ctenomys; species Ctenomys sociabilis. The sequence goes on from PVKA01026730.1 coordinate 15,399, forward strand.
ATGTTGTTTTGTTTTTGTCTTTGTTTCTGTTTTTATTTCTCTTTTTTATTTCTCTTTTGACTAAATGAGTAGACAGGAAGAAAAGAGAAGAAAGAAGGAGAGAGCTTTTTAATGTTCTGAGCTATGGATCTAAAACATTTGGGCCTAGTGTTACCAAAAGTAGTTTTCATATTTCCTCATAATTTTTATTTCTGTTTTTAAGAAGGAACTACATGAACTGATGAATGTCATTTATGAGTTTTTCATCATGGATTCTTATCAGAAACTTCATGTATTAACTGTGATTTTAGGTTAAAAGTATAAGACTATAAGCTGGGTATTGTAGTATATTCCTGTAATCCCAGCAGTTTGGAGGCTGAGGCAGGAGGATCACCTTGAATTTAAAAGCAGTCTGAGTTATACAATGCATTCAAGGCCTGCCTGAATTACAGTGTGAGCGGGAGGCCCTGTCTCAAGAAATCAAGAAAGTAATAGATTTCACCTTCAGTTAATGTATTTTTTGACACATGCTAACCTTCCAGTGGAATCAAAGGGATTCAGTTAGTATCCAAGTAGGAAAATTAAGCCATTATATTTATTTAACACAGGTCAATTTCTGGAATACTATTCTTCTTTTGTGGAAGATATGTTTTCATAATAACTTTATATACTTTTGGAGGAAGTTTAAATATCAGTCAGCCTCTCACTAGTTGCCCTTCACTCTCCCTGTGCTATTTTTTCCTAATCAAAGTGACCAGAGTACTGTGTGTGTGTGTGTGTGTGTGTGTGTGTGTGTGTGTGTGTGTGACTAGAAACTGAACCTAGGGTCCTGTTATGGTTTGTGTTTAGTTGTTCCCCCAGAGCCACATGGAGTCATGGGGTGGACTTCTAGAGATTGTGATTAACTCATGATCCACTGGGCATGCGGGTGTGAGTGCCGCACCTAGGGAGAGGCAGGCTTGCTCTCTGTCGCTCTTGCCTCCTCTCCTCCTCCTCCCATTTGCCCTTGCCATGGGTGGATGCTCGTTGCCTTACGCCATTCTGCTTTGCATCCAGCCAAGTATGGACTGAACACTCCGCTAACTAAACAAACCTTTACTTCCTTCATTTTGGGTGTCGGGCATTTGTCCGAGCAATAAGACAAGGGTAACTGGAGACAGGTCTCATGCATGCACACGTGCTGAGAAAGTGCCCTGCTGCTGCACTTTATCCCTGTCCTTTTACAGAATTTTACTTTGAGACAGAGGCTAGCTGATCTGTCCAGGCTCACGGAACTTGTCATCTTCTTGCCTCAGCCTTCTGAGACTTCAGCTGGGTGGCGTCTGAGCACTTTGATATTGTTTCTGCTGCCAGAATGACCACTACCTTACAGTATGACCAGTACCTTACCTTTTTGCTGGTGCTATGATTAATAATTTCTGTTGGAGAGGTTAATTTGACAAGACAGTTTACTCAGTGGGTAATACATATTCTTGTTTTAGTCTTCAACTCCTTTACATTAAGTACTAACATGTATCTTATAAATCAGAAAATATAGTCCCAACGCAGGCTAAATCTAACTCAAAGCTAGGATTATTTATTTATTTATTTGTATGGATTTGGTACAGGGTTTCACTACACAGCTCAGACTCCTAGTTATCCTCCTATTTTCAGCATTCCCAGCACTGGGATTACAGCGCTGTTCCACCACACCCAGTCTCAGTGGCTGAATCTGTATGCCCAAAGGTGGGGTCAGTGTGGCATGTGGTGCCAGGGGTTGAACTGTGGTCCCTGCACTTACCTAAGAAGGCTCTTAGTCCACTGAGCTATTTCACCAGCCCTAGCTATTAACCTTTAATTGCATTCTGCTGCTTCCCACGTCTATATTCATTTAGATACTTTATTATGTATTTATTTCTTCACTCATTTACCATGTTATACTTCATCTGGCTACCTGTGCTTCACTTCCTGTCATTTGCCCTTTGTCCAGCTTTAGTGGCATTGATCTATTGACTTACCCAGGACTAGTAAAGCACATTACCATTTCTGGGCCTTTATTCACATTATTCCTACGTTCTGGATTGCCTGTCCCCGTGTATGTGAATGAATTGTTCCTTTACAAAGTTCAAATATTCCTCCTCAGCAATATTCTGCAGGACACACCAACCATCTCACCTTCCTTGTCTCCTCACTCTGGTTTTCCATCATGGTTCCCTCAGCCCACTTGATACTGCTTGCTTTAGTCACTACATCAAAAACTACTACTCACTTTTTACATAGTAGGAACTGTGTTAGACATTAGAGATAGAACCATAGAGAAACATCAGAGTTCTGCCCTTGTAGAGAAGTATTATCATGAAGATAAGGCCATCAAAACCATGTGAAGAGACAGAACGGAGCCTGAGCCCACAAATGTTGAGAACTGTCAACAAAGGTTCAAATGCAAATAGCTTATCCAGTTGATGATCTTATAAAAACATTACCACAAAAGTAGGAAAGTCATACGGGGAAGAGACACAAGCCAGGAAAAGGTTATTATTGAATAAGGTACTGTAGTGAGCAAATAGAAAGAACTTTAACTCCTAACAAGTACCAAAAGATGAAAAATTCATCACAGAGCTATCTGTCTGGTGGGAAGAAGGGCTGGAGTAACTATGCACAGTTATGTTAAGGATTTGTTAAGGCAACTTGCAGAGGCAGGTGAGGAAAAGGTTAATTCCTGGGCATTCTCAGCCTGTTCCTCTTGGGAGCTAAGTGGGTTCTGAGAGTAAAAGAGAGCCTTCAGGCAAAGAGCTGCAGGTGCTTGCAGTTAGAAGCCCTTGATTTGGTCATGCATGAAAATGGTAAGTGCCAGAATACATGGGTGGGGTGCTAACTACATCTGCTACACAGCCTGCAAATTGAAGACATACACCACTGGTGTGACAGTAAAATGGCACAGCTGCTTTGCAAAAACAGTTGGACATTATCTAGTAAAGTTGAAGATATTTATACATATGACCCTGAAATTCTACTGTCCTTTATATAACCAAGACAAGCTAGCTTGTGTGAACAGGAATAAATTTTAAAAGAATACTACCATTGAACACATTAATGTAATCAACCCAAACTAGAAAAAAGTGCAAAAATCCACCAAGAGTAGAATGGAGAAATAAGTAGCAATGTATCAATAGAACAAACTAAGAAAACAGAAGAGGATCAACCTGAGAGTGCGGAATAGTTATCATCTCATAAACCATAGCTCGAGGATGGGGACATAAACTAACCATCTTGTGTCTTCAAGAGTAATACACAGTAAAAGAAGAGCCAGTACTTATAAAAAGGTATCATTTTGAGACAATAGGGAGTTCTTAACGATGAGAAATCAAATGTCTAATCAAAACACATTGGAACCAGTGAAGACAGGTGGGATATTACAGAAAATCCACTGTCTGTGATTTTAAAAAAAAACCCTGAAATATTTACCTATCATAAAAATAGGACAAATAAATGGAATTATAGAAAGAGGAAAAAATGATTTCTGGTGGCATAAATACAGAAAAATAATTTTCCTCAAATAAGTAGACCATCCCATAATGCCAACGTCATCCCAATATTATGGATTATCCAATGGCAAATTTATTCCAATGGTTATTTACTTAAAATAATTAGATCCAATAGATAATTATTTCTCAGACATGTAAAGTATTCCATTTCTCAAATCGATTAGTTACATTAGAGGTATTATTTTCTTAACTCAAAATATATCATTATAGAAATTCACATATCTTCAATCTGAAGAAAAAGGAATGAAACAAATCACTTCAGTGGGAATAAAAATAGTTCCTGGAGCCTTTTATTGTAAAGTACTTAAGTTTCTGATGCCCACATTTTGTCTTTCATAAGTTATTGTAAGACTAGTCAGATATTCATCTACACATCTAAACACAAGTGTCAAAGCGTTTATGTTTGGAGAAAAAAGTCTTCCCTGAATACACAAAGGGCCATTATTTTCCCAAAAGAAGTAGTGGTAGGGTGGAAAGATTTAATTACTAAACCCTTCATGAAATCACCATGCATCTGCTTCTGCAGTAAGCCAACAGCCAAATTCTGACACTAAGCGATTTCCTTTGCCAAAATGAATAGAGATTTTTAAATGCTCAGGAGCAACCTCTGTTCCTGAGTGGCAGCACTTAGGGTCTTTCCTAACTCTGCATTCTCTCTTCACAGCGAATCTCTACTCACTTAGGTAGTTGGAGTCAAAAGATAGTATTACAGGCAGGACACAGCTCAGGGGCAAAGCACTTGCCTGGCGTGGGCTTGATCCCCTGGGGAAATCCATTGTTTCCATTACAAAAATGATAATAGATTAGATTATAAATAGAGCATGTCTTAGTTAACTTAATAAACCTTATCTCATATATCCCTCAAGTGTGAAGAAAGTTTTTTTTTTATAAATTCATTGGGGTATTAGTGACATAGGATAAATTATATGCTTAAATTATATAATGGGCTGAGTTTTCACATAGTTACACATCTGTTTAACAGGCACCACCATCATCATCACCTTCCCAAATTGCATCAGATCCATCTCTTTCTCTACTCGAATTCTCAAATAATTGCTATTATAAAATTTTGTAGAATTTCATATAAATGGTGTCATAGAAATATACTTCTTCATCTGGCTACTTTTGCTCAACATAAGACACTCAAATTCAACTAAATGGCTTCTTCTATCCCTAACTTGTTCCTTTTGCTGAATAGTATGTTATTCTAGATTAATATATGAACAATCCTGACTTTTAAAAGATGCTCTCATAAAGTGCTGGACTAATGAAAGCCTGGCCATCAAAATTTAAATCTGTTATTTCTAATTAAGACATTTTTATTCAGAGAATAAAATTAAAATTTAATGAGACAGCAAGTGCCAGGCATATAATAGGTATTCAGTAAATACTGAATGAATAAGATTATTCTATCTGAACACCATGCACATCAGGGTCATTAACATGGTTTCCTTTAGCCCTTTCAGAAATCTGAAAGACCTCCAGATACGTATTCCCAACCCATTTATCTCTTTCATTAGTAAAACTTAGCTTTACTACACAGAACTGGTTTATTTAAATATTTTTTTAAAATTTTTTTAAGGAAGGGTCTACAGGGTATTTACGGTCTCACTACTAGATCGGCCTCCTAGTGATCCACCTGTTTACTCCCAAGTGCAGGGATTACAGGTGGGTACCACCATGCCCAGTCTCAATTGCTGGCACCCCCGGGGCACCCCTGGGAGGGGGCCAGCATGGCAGGCCCAGGGATTGAACGCCTGGCCCCTGTGTCTGCTTGCAGGCACTTTAATCTGCTGAGCTATATGGCTGCTGGCCCACTGGTTTAACCAATGGCTAGATAACTCAACTTAATCTAAATACAGTAATATAAAAGCAACATCAGCTACCACAGGAGCTTGCTTTTTTCAGTTTCAGTAATAAATACTCTTCCCTTGCCATTTGTCTATCAAGTTCAATTAATTTTCATTCAATACTGAAAGAAAAGAAAGAAACTAGAATCTACCAAGGAACACCACTGGACCAAGAACTTTACATGCATTATCTTACTAAGAGAATGCATTGTTCTCATCAATTTGGGAGTGCATAAATGTTTGGCTTGCTTTATAAAATGCTCATTTGTATGAAATAATATGGTTATTATTGTCTAGTATATTTGTTATCTGTCACTACATAATAATATTCTCACAACATCACAAACTTAGTATCTCCATTTCAGTTGATTAGAAGCCCTTGGAAGCTCACAATGGAGGCGGTTGTTGAGGCTACAGTCCCATTTGAGGTCCCACTAATTTTAGGATCATGGAGTGGGTGGCAGAATGCAGCTGTGGGCTATCCTTGGGCATTACTTACTGGTCCCTGGCCAGTAGCTGCCCCCAGTTCCTCAATAGATGGCTTCCCTACAACTGTAGCTGTTCATACTCCGTCAAGCTCAGCAAGGAAGGAGTCAGCAAGCTGAAGTCGGTTGATAGGACAGAACAGCATCCAATCTAACATGACAGAATCACAGAAGCAACACTCTAGCCCCTCTGCGTGCTCCCTGAGGAGCAGGGCACAGTTCCACCCTCCAAAGGAGGGGAACTGCACAGCACCACGAGCACCAGGAAGTGGGGCAACCAGGGTCATCTGAGGTCTGTTTGCCGCACTTAGTGTGTGTGACATGTTACCAGCCAGGCACTGCCTCACTGAACAGGGAGAGAAGAAGTCCACTCCACAGGACCGGCTCCTGTGAGTCATTTTAAAGCCAGAGTGGATCCCCGAATGATGCCTTTCTCAAAGATCAAGTCTTTTCTTGGCACGGTGGTAAATGCCTAGAATCCCAGCACTCTAGGAGACTGAGGTAGGACGATCCCAATTTCAAGCCCCGTGTTGGAAATTCCAGTGAATTCGAGAGACCTTGTCTCAAAATAAAAAGTGAAAAGGCTGGGAATATAGTTCAGTGCAAAGGCTCTTGGTTCAATCTCCAGTTCTGAAATACTAAATGACAAATAAATAAATAAATAAATAAATAAATAAATAAATAAATAAATAAATAAATGATGAGCCCTCCCAGGATTCCTGAAGGCTGCAGGACTGACAGTAGCATTTTTTATAATTCATCTTGTACAGTTAAGTGAGATATTTCCAAAACGCAGCAGCATTGCACTGATTCTCATACTAACCATCCACCACAAATAAGGAAATAATTATTAGTACTCATTTTCGTAGGGGACAGCAGCACATCGAGAGGATAGTGACTGCTCAAGCTCAGACAGCTTCGGAGCCCCTGTGTGGTACGGCAGGCCGGGGACTGAAGTGTGCCTCCAGCCACGGGGCTTGGCTCCTCCTGCTCCAGCCACCGTTCTCAGCAAGGGCTCAAGGGCCCTGCTTCATGTCCTTAAAATACACTCGTAGGAGCAAAGTAAGCAAATAAAGTACAAAGCTCTTCTGAGCTATAGAAATATATGACTGAGAAAGTCTATGCTTTTCCATTTAAAAGAATTGCCCTCAGCGACAGTCCGAGGCTTTCTTACCTGCTGGGACTTGATGTCATTTTTGTGGCGTTATAAAAGTAAAATAGATGGAGAAAACATAAAATTAGCACCGTATATTCTTTATCTCCTGGGTAAGATGTGCAGGGCTCTTTACATTTTATTCATTCTCTCATCTACTCATTCATGAGTTGATTTGCTCATTTTTATCAGGTCTTTTAAATAATTTCTAATTGCCCAAAATGGTTCTCCTAACAATGTATCGTATTTATGGTCAAAGATTGTTTTTTCCTAGAGGAGAGGATTTCTCATCTGTCAAATGGGAATGACACATGTCTAGGAGAGAGATTATGGTGAGGTAATAGATATCGAAGACACAGCACAGTCTCTAAGTACGACAGCACAAAATAACTTTTATTTTAACTTTTTCTTTCCTTTTAAAAAATCAAACAAGAAATAACTTTTTCATAATTGCAGTTTCTCCTTAAGAATTCAGTCTAACTTATATAGGATAAACCCAGTCTATGCTATCCTGGATAATGACTAGTCACTTTTCTTTCTACAAATTGCCTCGATTTCAATGGTAAATGCCACCCAGTAACAAGAAATAAGGTCGAGACCTTTCTGCAAATGTATTCCAACTTAAATTATGTTAACACTTTAGGTGGGGTGGTTGGTAGGAAATCAATTCCCAAGTAGTAAAAAGCTATAGTCTCTAATAAACTGTCAATTCTCCTGGTGACAGATAAGTCAGTGATTTGGGGGAATTGCTCCCTGACTTCTGGGAAAGGATGATCCATGAGACGAGGACAATTGAGACAGATCAAGGAATTTTGGAAAGAATCTCTATTGGGAGAGGCAACTACAACACTTTGAAAATATCCCATAGCCAAGCATGATGATCCAGACCTATAATGCCAGCATTCTGGAAGGTTGAGGCAAGAGATCACAAGTTTGAGTCTAACCTGAACAACTTAGTGACTTCATAAGACCATGTCTTAAATCCCAAAATAAGAAATGTTACTACTCGACCAGAAGGAAAGATAAACATGGGTCATTTCTAGAAAAGCCTTGAGACCATGATAGTGAGTAAAATAAATCAGACATACAAGTTTCTCTTAAATGAAAAGCCCAAATCATAAATAAAGAGCAAGGCAAAAGATTGGAAGTGGAGAGATGGTTCTTACTCAAAGATTTCTGGATGCGGAATCCAGAAATGGTTGGAAAGAAAAGGAGAAGAGCAGCAGAAAGTGGAGAAAGGAATGAAGACATGCTGTGTGTGTGTGCCAGTTCCACACAAGCATGTAAGCCTTATGTGACAATAAAAAAGACATGTGGCAATAAAACAAAAGATTTTTAAAAAAAAGACTGATGAAGTACCCTAGCATGAAAGGCCTGAGTTCAGTCCTGAGGTAGGGGTTGGGAGACAAACTTCCATCCTACTCTTTGTTTTTGTCTTTTCCTATCCATGTAAATAGTCTTTCTGGGGCCATTACTAGTAAAGACTGGCTATCTCATACCTGGCTATAAAAGGGATATTAAATAAAGATTGATGGGCCCTTATTTTGTACTCATTTGGCATCTACTTCAGTAATTTTTGAAGTTCATATCAATAAACTGTAAGATTACCAAAGGCCATTGAAATAAGAACAAAAGCAATTATGCTTGAATTTATAGGGACAAACTCTCAAATTGGAGACCAAAAAATGGAGCAGTGATCCATGCAAGAAGGAAAACAATGACTCTGGACAAAGTTTAGAAGTTCACATCTCCAATAAAAGGACTAAGATATCATCTATTCATTTTGGATCACACAAAATAACAATCAGGTGACATGGACACCCAGGTGCTTAGCCAGCGTAATGCCCAGCAGAGTCCCCTAAATCAAAATGTGTCTGTCTTAGGAGATACTGTGGACTAGAACTTGGGTAGGTAAAGGCTTAACAATCTTAGGTCTTAGGTTTTCTTCCCTTCTTTGTCCTCTCCTTTCTTTTCCCTCTGTATTCTTTTCCTTCTCTTCCTTTTTTCTTTGCTTCCTTTCCTTCTTTTCTTTTTCATTCTCTTTTTTCTTAAGGACTCAGTCTACATCAAGGCCCTAGGGGATGGAGGAAAGCTGAACACGTTAATTTGTAGCCCAACCTTGAAGTGGCTAACTCGGGAAACCTCATCACAGAGTTCCAACACACTCCCAATAAGGATTTGAGTGGATCTTTAAAATCTTTCTCCAATACGGAGGATTCTAGATTAATAACATTCTACTACTCTAAGGAGTTCTGAAGGCTGAACGAGTAGATAACAGAAAAGTCAGTTGATGGTCACTTGTACCCTAACTAAAACTATTCTCTCAGTTAAGTAAGCCCTCATTATCCTTTATGATGATGATAAAGAAAGCTTATAAACATTTAAGTGAAACTAAAAGAACCGAGAAACGCCACAAGGGTCTCATGATGTATGCCCTATGAACAGTACAGTTTTATACAATAAACAAAAGACTGCTGACTATCCAGTGAAGGTGGCGTTTGAGTACCAGACAACTTCCAATCAGTGCAATTTAACTAGGTAAATCTTGCAGAATTAATAGATCATCTGCTTTATGGACAATCACTTGGCTTCACAAGTCTGTGATTCCTGGACATCTGAGGGATAATAAGAGAAAATATGTGATGCTCTCAATGTTCTATTACCCTTGAGATGAGTGGAATTATTATCCCAATTTATAGATGAGCCAAGAGGAACTCAAAGCAGTCAAAATAACTTTCCTACAGCCATCTCCTAAATGAAAGACATTTGAGCTCAGACAATCCAGTTTCAAAGCACATGCCTCTCACCCCAACAATATATTCTGCCCATACACCTGTTCCATGCCAATGGTACACAATGTGTTACAGACCTGCAGGCTTGTTGAGGAAATGCTACATTGTTTCTTTCTCCTTCTGGTGATTTGACTTGGATTCTAAAAGGCTGACCCTTTGAAATTGGATCCCTAGGGCACGTAGTAGATAGACGAATGAAGGGTATCCATATCTGAGAGCTGAGAAAGACAGTTGAATATGAAATTGTAGATAACATTTGTGATAGCTTTTCAGCTATGTTACAGACAAAGAAAGAATTAACAGCTTGAGTATAGACAATCCCTACTTCGAGATGACTTGATATATAGTCGAGGCCTTTTCCAATTTTTTTTCCTTTTTGAGACAGGGTTTCACTATGTAGATCAGGACGGCCTTAAACTCACTTTATAGCACAGGCTGGCCTCGGACTCACAGCCATCCTGCCTCAACTGCTTGAGTGCTAGGATCACAGATATGTGCCACCATGCCCGGTTTCTTTTCCAGGTTTTTAAAACAGTCCCTCAACTATATTTTGAACAAACTGGTAGAAGGATTCTTTCTAGATCAGAAAAAAATATCCCTGAAATGTATATCCATTTTATTTACTGTATCTACATAATTTGCTCTTCAGTTCTTCCTTTTCTTGGGTTTTGACCCAAAGTTCAAGAAAGAACAGATGTTTAATTATCTCAGATGTAAAATTCAACCAAGCTGGAGACTTGCAAAGTACCAGTTCTTCATGGTTTCCATCCACAACTTAACACAATTAGTGCACTCGAAAAGACTCGAAAAGACTCGCAGATTCAAGTTTTAATCAGTTTGGGCTGAGTTTCAAGGTCTTCGTGCAGTCTGAAGCAAGGCTCCTCTTGCCTAGTCTCAGGTCAGATTACAAAGCTTCCTAATGCTCCAGTTCCTAAGCCCACCCCCACCTCACACAAATAGCTGGGGGAAAGCACCAGCTCTGTAGAGGCGAGATTGCATTCCTCCCAGAGAGAAACTCTCCTCTGAGCCACCCAGGATTTGCAAAGGAAGAGGACAGGAATTCTGTGGCAAGGGGAATTCTCACAACCCTTTGTAGGTCAACATGTTGATCTTAGCCTAGTGGTCTGGTACAGAATGCAGTGGCTCCTCCAATCCACAGTTTGCAATTAAACTAAATTTTCATTTTAGGAAGAAAATAGCAAATTCAATTAGAAACTCTAAGGTTCCAATGCATCCATCAGATTGCGAACAATTAGTTGTAATTGGTACCTTTCTCCACAGAGATGGATTCTTTACCTGCAGTCCAGGGCTACTCAGGGAGGTGTAAAATTCTTTCTCGACTTTGTTGAAAACATCAAAGCAGTTCCTTCTAATCTGAGCTTTATAGCCAGTTGCAAACCGGGGAGAAAGATTTAAAACCAATGAAGACATTTGAAATAAGAAATGAAATACCATGCATGTTTTCTGAAAGAACGATAGTGATGTTGAATAAGAAAGCTATAAATATTTCCCCTGTAGAGTGTAATGCTCAAATGCTTTATGATCCCTAAGAAATATCCAACTTGCAATCCAGACTGCAATGATGATTTTGTAGGCATTTCAAAACAAGAGACCATGGAAGTCGCCATGCTAACACAGTATATAAATCATCATACTCCAAGAAATTAATTTGTACAGATAATTAAACGTAAGTGAATTAGTGGTGCTGACTTATGCCTGCAGCTGGGTTGGAGGAATAGCTTTATGGAGCTTTCATAACAAGACACAAAATTAAGACTCTTTAAGAAATAGCATGAGATGAGGAGACACATTTTTTAAAGGTACAATAAGTAACTGAGACCTGCAAAAGTGATAAATTGAGTTCATTTAAATGATACAAAATGGAGTGGAGAAATTGACGTGTGCCTTGGGCCACAGCTCAAGAGGTCAAACTCAGGTATCTCGATATGACCTAAATATTCCTCAAGTTCACTGAGACTGGGAGTTTGCACGTGTAAATAAAGGACTTAGGCTAGGGAGTTCTCAAGGGGTTCCATTTTCGGGAGGCTGATGTTAGGGTATTAGAAAGCACTACAGGCATCTTGCAGCAAGCAAGTTTTCTCTAGGACCTCTTCCTTCCACTGTCGAAACAAGATATGCAATTGAATGTTTCTATTTTTATGCTAAAATGGAAACAGAGGTGGGAAGGATACAAGGAATCCATCATGGAAAAGAAATAGTTTTTGTTTTAAATTTCAAACCCAATAGAAATCCTATCCCTCCAAGGATATTATGAGGCTGTAACCTTAGCCCTCTACTTACCTGACCTTTAGCAGCAGGGAGCAGGCAGCAGCAAATAGGGTTTGGAAGTCTACTTCCTAAATCAGCCTCATTCCCTCCAACTTCTGCCCTTTCTGTGAATTATTATACCACCTGGCACCAGGAATATTATTGACTCTGGAGCATAGAGCTTAATTTTGTAATAAATTTTACAGATTGCTAACTGAAAAACAAGAACAAAAATGAACTACTAGGTAGTTGAAACCGCTGACTCTCACTGCTCCTTCCTGCCCCTGGGTAATTTATGGCAACAGAGCCCGGCTCCCACACTGTGGCAGCCACTTTGGCTCGGTCGCTCTGCTCACTGCTTTGGGCAGCCAGCCAAGGAGGAAGCCATGCTGCCTGGCCTGCGGATTTCAAACCACACTGCGCATGCTGGAGTTCCCACAACCACCCCTGCAGTCCTTGCTTCTGGGATCTCAGAGGTAAGAGTTCGAGGGAAAGTTGGGGCATGGTCATGATACTTGATGGAAAGAGGGGAGAGGGAAAAAAATGCTTCACAATAAATTCATTCCATCTCTGCTTTGCTTTTCAGTTCAACCAGTATGGAGGGAATTTAATCCAATCTCTTCTGTGCATTTCTGTTGAAATTGTAAGTGTGGGGCACTGACCACATGAGTGTGGAGCTACTTGCTCTGGGGCTGAAAGGAGGTGTAAGACATGATAGCTGATTGCATCATTTCTTGATGTGATGAAAACCACTTCAGAACATTGCCCATGATCTCAGATATTTGTCTAAGCTAGAGTCTGACTTTATGGTGATTTGGTTCCAGACTAAGTGTATTCCCTCCCCCCAACAGGTTAGCCCAGATAGTTCTTCCTCACAGTAGCAGAAGTCCAACAAAATCAGAGACTCGGGTACTTCCAAGCCTCTGCTGAAATTAACCTTACTGTTATTCCACTCGTCAAAATATGACACCTAGGAGAGCCAGTACTACCTAAGGGGGTGAATATGGAAAAACTCAAACATGTGAAATCTTTAGGGTAAATCCGCCCAGCACTCCACGGGGAGGACTCCTGGGGCTTGCCTAGGTGGGGAGTGCAAGCAGGAGCTTTTAACTGTAAACTGGTTTTTTGTCTTTTGTTTTATTTTAGGGATGGGTCTCACTACTAGATCACACTCATAGTGATCCACCTGTTTACAGCCTCCCAAGAGCTGGGTTTACAAGTGCACCCCTCCACACCCAGTCTCAACTGCCATCTGTGTATGCCCCCCAGGGAAGGGGAGAAGGCAGCACAGCAGGCCAGGAATCGAACCCCCTGGCCCCTACACCTGCGTACAGGCACTATAATCCACTGAGCTGTTTGGCCAGCCCTTGTAAACTGGTTTTGAAGCAGTGAGTAGGAAAACACGCAGGGGCTCTGCATGGACAGGTGGTACAGAGCCAGAGAAGCCAGTGTTCATTGTGCGGAACAAAATGCCCGCAGGAGAGTGTGTTGCACAGTGACCTTCTGGAAACAACCTCTTTCCTTTCCAATCCGCTATAGAACTCACCCCCTTCTCTTCCTCCCCTTCTTTCTGATACCTTTTTACTTTGTTTTTTTTTTTTTTTTTTTTTTTTTTGGTTTTTTGAGGGTTTTTTTTTTGTGGAACCAGGGATTGAACTCAGACCCTTGAGCTTGCCAGGCAAGCGCTTATTCTACAGAGTCATCTCCCCAGCCCCACACTTTGGCTTCTTTTAGGTACTTATGATCCTAGTCATTTGCTGCCATCCAGAGCCCACCAGCACAGTACTGACTATTCTGAAACCTCTTTTCCCTTCCTATCATCACCTCTAGCTCCACTTTCTATTTCTCCATATATCCTGGACAGTTTCCTGTGGCCACAACCTAAGAACACATCACATCCATTACGCTTTCCACCTTCTGGTTTATCCCCCAGAGGTCACAGTTGCCATTATTGGCACCAATGTCTCCTCTGTCACCCAGCCAAGGACATGAGTCCTGATTGCCATCCCCTTGCCCCCATTGAACCTTCCAACCACAGGTCCTGCTGACTTTGACCCATCAGAAGTTTCCAGCTCAGTCCCATGAGCTACATCCCCAACTTCTGCCTCGTATCTTCATCATCTGAAATGACCACAGAAGTTCCAACTGTTCCTCCTTTCACAAACCCAGAATGCACACAACTTCTGATATAATTTATGTGATATGCAAATCAGATCTACAAATCTTCTGCCTAAAGTCTTTTGTGGTTCCCCATGGCTATTGCAGCTTCCCAAGATTTAGGGCACCCTCCAGAAATTGCTCCATGGATCTCAGTGTCTTTTTTTCCTCTTGTCAAAATACATCTTACACTCTGGGAATGACATTCGTGTTCAGGAAGTCATGCTGGGCTTACTGCATGAGGAGTTTGATCCCTCTATGCCTTCGTGTCACTTATAACATGCTATATCGCTTTAGTGAGATATTGCACCTTCGTGGCTGCTGGTTTGCATATTTAAAAATTACCCATTTGGAAATAGAAACTTTTACTTTGGATGATTATTGGTTGAGGTAATATCAGTCATCATGGACCACACAGCAACAAACATTTTCCTTTGCTCAGAGCTGTGGAGCATGCCAGGTTCAGAACATCTTTCTGAGTGTTATTCCACATACTGCCATCAGCTCCTTCATGATTCGGAAGAAGACAAGTTCAAAGCACTAAATCACAGAAAAAAAAAAAAAAAAAAAGAAGTGCTGCCTCTGTAAATCTGGCCACATAGGATTTACAATGAGAGAGATTATGGTAAACTTAAGTGGCCTCCGTGTTTACATCGCCAGAAAAATATAAATATATTTCGGAGAAGAAAACCCAAGAGTTCCAAATGCTGGACTTATTAATCAAATTGGGTGTTTTTGTTTGAACTTTTTAGAATGTCCTATAGAAGCTCCTTCTTTATATAATTAATGACTTGTGCTTAAATCAATTAGGACAAAATAAGAGCTTAGGAAATCTTGCCTAAATTAAATTTTGGGAAATTCAAACATCTATACAATTTTACTTACTATTCTTTTTTAGGCCTGTGTTGTTACTTAGGAAATGCTGACCAGTGACATCTCATTCTTCCAGAACTAGTCTTTGAAGGAAAAATTATTTAAACTGTAGTCTAGAACAGCACTATCAGCTACTAGCCTCATGTGTGTATTTAAGCTTAAATTAATTAAAATAAAATAGAACCTACAGCGCAGTTCTTTCATAGCACCCACTAAATTTCCAGGTCTCCAGTAGCCACCCGTGGTCAGTGGCTCCCATGCTAGTGCAGAGAAGGCGCAGGCCCGTCGCAGGAGAATTCATGGCAGGCAGCTCTTCCCTAAGAGGCATTCCTAGATACAGGTCAGGAAACGAAGGCCAAGGCTCACCTTCCACTTCTGTCTCTACCCCAAGTGTACACAAGTGCATGCTCTCTTTAAAGCACATATTAAGGCTTGAGCAATGAGGTTATAAATCTGTTTGGAGCCACTGAGGTGTGGGAGAAGATAGGCTGTTAGCTAGAGGTTTTGACCCTATTACAGGAAATGGGAATCACTGCCTGCCACATCTGGAAAACAAATTGGTCTTCGGTGCACCATTTTGATTCCATGTAGGCAACTCTTTCTTTGCTCTGCACTTAGTACATTGAAGACATAATGCCCAACACATTACCAACTCCCTCAAAAATATGCTCATGTCAGTAATTGTGGATATTGGTGTTAATAAATACTCTAGTATAACTTAACTCACCAGGAACAATAGTAGAGTAAGCAAATAGACCTGCAAATAGGTTTTCGTTGGGTTTTGAGACTTTAAAATGTTCAGAATTTATTGATTCATGATTTTCACTCAGTATCTATGTATAAGATTATTTTTAACAAAGAAAGGAAGTATA
>PVKA01026731.1:0-31373 GCA_004027165.1 Ctenomys sociabilis
ACCAGAAATTTAAAAATTTAACCATGTACAACACTGTACCAAGACAGTCCTATGACATTTTTTTCTTCTCTCTTGCTTTATTACCTTTTTTTTTTTTTTTTTGGAACGAACATTTACTTGAGAGAGAGTATAGCATCAAAAAAGGGAGCACCCAACTATATAACACATATCTTAATTGACATGAAAAATCCAGTATCCAATACCATAATCTTAACAAGAGACCTTAACACTCCTTATCCCAAAAAGATAGGTCAACCAGACAAAAAATTAGCAAAGTAGCAGAACTGAACCATAACTTGGAACAAATGGACTTAGTGTATATATACATAGTGTTCTACCCAGTCACAGCTAAATACACATTTTTTTCAGCTGCACATGGGACATTTTAGACCACATATTACTCCAAGCACAAGGGCCTGAATTCAACCCAGTTCTGAAAAAAAAAAAAAAAAAGAGCAAAGAAAAAACTCAAATACAGACAATAAGGAATGAAAAGGGTAAAATTACCACAGACCCAGTGGAAATTCAGAAGAGCATCAATAGCTACTTTGAGAATCTTTACTCTCACAGAAAAGAAGACACAGAAGAGATAGACAGATTACTAGAAAGGCACAAATTACCAAAACTAAATCACAAAGATATAAGAACTCTCAATAACAGCCAACAAAATACAAAATGTAATAAAAAACCTACCAACAAAGAAAAGTCCAGGTCCTGATGGATTCACAGCTGAATTCTACAAGAAATTTTCAGAAGATATAATCTCAATACTCCTCAAACTCTTCAGTGAAATTGAAAAGGAAACAATCCTCCCAAAATCATTCCTAAAGGCAAGTATTATACTGATACCAAAACCAGGAAAGACGCAACTATAAAAGAGAACTACAGGTCAATCTCCCTCATGAGCATAGGTGCAAAAATCCTCTATAAAATCCTAGCAAATAGAATACAGCAAATCATCAAAGAGATTATACACCATGACCAGGTGGGATTCATCCCAGGGATGCAAAGATGGTTCAATATATGCAAATCTATAAATGTAATACACTATATCAATAGAGCCAAATCCAAAAACCACATGATCATCTCAATTGATGCAGAAAAGGATTTTGACAAAGTCCAACACTCATTCATGTTCAAAGTCCTACCGAAAACTGGAATAGTTGGCCTCTACCTCAATCTGATAAAAGCCATCTATGA
This sequence comes from Ctenomys sociabilis, assembly GCA_004027165.1. Taxonomy (NCBI): domain Eukaryota; kingdom Metazoa; phylum Chordata; class Mammalia; order Rodentia; family Ctenomyidae; genus Ctenomys; species Ctenomys sociabilis. The sequence continues at coordinate 1,201 of PVKA01026731.1, forward strand.
CAACCAAAGAGGTTTCATAATTCTAAATGTGAAAGAACTAAAATCTCTTACTCTGAGATCTGGTACAAGACAAGGATGTCCTCTAACACCTCTCCTATTCAATATAGTTTTGGAATCATTAGCTAGAGTCATTAGATAAGAGAGAGGAATAAAAGGAAGAATAGGTAAAGAAGAAGTTAAATTATCATTATTTGTAAATGACATGATACTCTACCAGGAAGACCCAAATAACTCCACCAAGATGCTACTAGGATTAATACACAAATTCAGTAGCATAGCAGGATACAAAGTCAATACCTAAAAGTCTATAGCATTCCTCTACAGATAACAAATACACTGGGAAGGAAGTTAGAGAAACAATACCTTTCACAATAGCACCACAGAAAATGAAATACTTAGGAATTAATCGAACTAAAGTAAAAGATCTTTCCAAGGAAAATTGCAATACCCTGAAAAAAAGAGATCATAGAGGATTTCAGAAAATGGAAAGATATTCCCTATTCCTGCATAGGAAGAACCAACATTGTAAAGATGGCCATATTCCCAAAATTGTTACACACATCTAATGTAATCCCTATCAAAATATCACCAACATACTTCACAGACCTAGAGAAATCATTCTGAAAATTTATTTGAGACCAGAAAAGACCTAGAATAGCAAAGCCAATCCTGGGCAACAAAGACAAGGAAGGAGGAATTATTGACTTGAAATTATACCACAAAGCTACTGTCATAAAATCAGCATGGTATTGGCAACAAAACAGATCTGAGGATCAACAGGATAGATTAGAAGAGGAAGAGCAACTATAAACACACTCATCTACTTTATCTTTGACAAAGGGGCCAAACACGCTTACTGGAAGATAGCCTTTCACAAATGGTGCTGGAAAAACTGGCTCTCTACATGCTGAACACTAAAACTTGACCCAGGTTTATCACCATGCACTAAACTAAAATCAAAATGGATTAAAGATCTAAACACTAAAAAGAAATATTAAATTTCCTGGAACAGAAATAGGAGGAACTCTTAACGCCATAGCGGTAGGCAAAGAGTTCATGAACAAAAATCAAAATGCAAAGGTAATACTTGAAGAATTAACAACTGGGACCTCCTTTATTGAGAAATTTTTGCATGTCAAAAGAAATTACCAACAGAGTGAAAAGACAACACACAAATTTGGAAAATATCTTTTTTTTTTCTTTTTTTTGGCAGAACCGGGGATTGAACTCAGGCCCTTGCACTTGCTGGGGAAGTGCTTATTCCACTGAGCCATATCCCTGGCCCTTGGAAAATATCTTAACTAATGAGCACTCAAAGATCTTCTCTCTAGAATTTATAAGGAACTAAAAAATATTAGGGCCCCAAAATTTAAAGACTCAGTCCAGCCGGGTACGGTGGCACATGCCTGTAATCCCAGCACTTGGGAGGCTGAGGCAGGAGGATTGTTGTGAGTTCGAGACCAGCCTGAGCTACAAAGTGAGCTTAAGGCCAGCCTGAAATACATAGTGAGACCCTGTCTCAAAAAAAAAATAATAATAATAAAATAAAATAAATAAAGACTCAGTCCAAAAAAGGGCATCTGAGATGAACACACATTTCTCAGAGTAAGAAATTCTAGAAGCTAATAAATACATGAAATGCAAATTAAAACAACACTGAGATACCATCTCATCCCAGAAAAAAATGGCTATCATAAAGAAATCAACCCGCAACAAATGCTGGAGAGGCTGTGTGGAAAAAAGGAACTCTTCTTCACTGCTGGTGGAAATGTAGACTGGTGCAACCATTATGGAAATCAGTGTGGAGACTCCTAAAAAAACTAGGACTAGAAATCCCATTCAATCCAACTATTCCCCTACTGGGAATTTTACCAAAAGAACTGAAAATATCATATCATAGTGATATATGTGCACCTATGTTAATAGCAGCACAATTTGTGACAGTCAAATCCTGGAAACAACCAAAATGCCTGTTACCTGAGGAATGGATGAAAAACATTTTCTACAATGGGATATTATTCATCTATAAAGAATGATAAACTCAAAGCCTTCATATATAAGTGGATGCCACTTGAAGATATACTCATAAGTGAAATAAACCAGACCCACATGTGTAAATATCATATAGTCTCCCTATTGTAAGAACTCAAAAGAAGAAATAAAAATTGCAAAAAACACAACTAAATGGAAAGTGAGAACTTAAGGGTTAAACAACAAAGAGAGGGCAAAAAAGAAAAGGTACGAAACATGGCAGGGGCAAAATCATGCATTTATATACACAAGATGGTTAAGGTAATGTTCCTAAGAATCTCCATCAGGTTCTTGAAACTAGCAGTGAATTGGTAAGATTCTCACCCTAACTAACTATATATATGCTAATACCTGTGAACTAACCAACTACACCCAAGGATAGCAATGTGTAATAGTAGGGTCATATGTGGAATGCCTGTCATTCTAGTCTTCTAAATGTGTACTGCTTCTAATGCCATATCAATTACTCCTATATTCTCTCAGAAGTAAATGTTTGTTTAAAAAAAAGGTAATAAAAACAAGAGTCAAGAAAAAGAAATCATAGGACTGTCCTGATACAATGTTGTATATGGTTAGATATCTAAATTTCTGTGTAAAAAATGTGTAATTATTTACTTATTTTATTTATTTTTTCATATTTGATAGGGATTTAAAGTTTAGCATATCAACAATTGTTGGAAAATACCTGTTGGATATTCAGACAGATAGTGATGTTAAACTCAACTGCCTATGTTGTAGGGTAATAATATCAAGAACCTTCTGTTCTGGAGGGTTAATAACCTAAGTTTTCAGACCAAAAAACTAGAGAAAAAGAAGGGCTACAAGGATAGCCAACATTTTGGCCCTAGCCCTTCAAGGTTACTGAGGACTCAGGACATAAGAGAGTCTGTACTATAATATCCTGTAACAGTGGTGTCCCAAATTTTCTGTTCAGAGAGATTATGGTGCCACAGAAGAAAGTGGTAGACTATATAGAGTATGCTAAAGAGAGTCACCTGGAGAGTAAACTTTCTCTCAGGCTTTCACAGAGAGCAAATGGCCATGACTCATCCAGATGGCTGACACTGACAAAAGATCTACAAAAGATCTGCTGTACAAGGTTTCAGGTAAATCCTGAGGGAATTTGACTGACCTTTTCAGATACAAAAGTTACATTTTTTGTTATAGAGGTCTTGCTTCACCTTGGTCTTAACCATCTAGCAGAAAAGTATAAAGAAAACATAAAGCCATATTAATATGCTGAGCTGTAAAAGGCTCAAGTCAACAACTTGTGACATTCCCAGTCCTGCGGATAATCCACTATTATTATTGTCTACTGGATTATATTGGATTATTTTGCTGAATTCACACACCTACAATATTTGAATGGCAATGAAATACCCATATCTGACAAAAGTAAACAAAAAAGGGGGATATAAATGAAGTATCATTTTGCAGTGAAAAAAATATATGTGTGTGTGTATACAAATTAGTTAGGTTAGATATAGAGCTACTTTCTCTTGGTTCAATGAGAAGAAAGATTTGTACTAATAGTGTTTAGACAAGATATCATGTCTGCATCTTGTACTGTAAACAACTACTATGAAAACAACAATATGTAATGTGTTAATTATTTTAACTGTCCTACTAATATGTTTTGAAACTGTCTCATTGCTATTTCTTTCTCAATAAAATTAATTTAAGAAAAAACAAGACCCCACCTATCCAAAGGAGAGCCGTTAAAGAATTTCATCTACTATACTAAGTGCTGTGTCTTAGTTACTCTTCTCTCCTTGCAGGGACAAATACCCAACACCCAAAATGAAGGAAGGAAAGGTTTGTTTAGCTTACAGTTAATGCAGGTTTCAGTTCAGACTCGGCTGGTTCCAAAGCAGAATGGCACATGGCAGAGCGTATCAGTTCATGGTGGCAGAACAACAACAATGCAACAAAGATCAATAGCTGCTGAAAGTCTGTCTCTTTGTCTCTTATATAACATGCAGACTCTCTGCCCAAGGCTGGGGGAAATACTCATACCCATAATCCCAGCAATACTAAGACCCATAATCCCAACCTTGGATCACACATAATCCCAGTGGATCATGAATTAATCACAAACTAGAAGTCCCCATACAATGTTACATAAGGCTTTGGGTGGACAACTAGACACAAATCATAACATGCTTGAACTAAAGAGGTCAGACTTATTTTCTTAATTTTGAATAAGAAAATTAACAAGTCTCTGCCTTTAAAATGTCAGTTCACTATTGTCAACTTTTATCATGGAGAGATTAAAGAATAATGACATGTGGCCAGGGAGATGGCTAAGTAGAATAAGTGCTTCCCTGGCAAGTGGAAGGGCCTGAGTTCAATGCCTGGTTCCGCCAAAAAATAAAAGAAGAATGACATGGTTTGAGAAAAATCAGGGAACACTGTAATGCAGAACATGTAAGCCATGGAAATCATATGCATATTCAAAGGGAAGGGGTAAAAAAAAAAAAGCTTGCAAAGTCAAAATGAGGACTACATGAATTCCTTTTAAATAATAACCTCTGGATATAAGGATTAAGAACAAGAACGTTCAAGGCACAACAAAAGTAGTGCCAGCACAAGGGTAAACCAACACTTAAGATAAACATCTTTACAGAAGTACTTTTTGTGTAAGCTTGCCAAGGTCTTTGTGCAGGGTTGTGTTTCTGGCAGAGTATTTGTATAGTTCTTGGTTTTTGGTTTTTTCTTTCAATTTGGAAGCAGATACTTTATTAACTGACCAAATCATAAAAACATCATGGTAGATACCTTAGTTCATCCTTCTAATAAGCCTCTTGATCTGGTCTTCCCTATTTCTAGCATCCCCACCTTCCACAAAATGGGTGGTCTTTTTCTTCATTCCACTTTGTAGAGATGATAACTTAAATAGCCACATGAAATTATTTGCCTTTATAAAGCCTTTTCCAAAAGTAAAGATCTCTTGCATCAGACCCTCCATACAGATGATGCCATATTTACTAAGAGATCAAGAAATCAATGAATTAACTGTCAAGGAAATTTGCTTCTAACTGATTTTTCCATAGCCACGCTTACATATCAGTTCACTTACTGACTTCAGGTTTGAGTCCCCTCATGCCATATGTGGTTCCACAATTCTCAGCATGGTAATTGAAGCCTTGTTGAGCTTAACGAGGGTACCACTGGAAATTTGGCAAAGGCAAAGAAGCTGCAACACCTTGTGGACTTTTGGGCTCTCACCACTAATACCCCTGATCCAGATGACAAATGCCAGTTTGGGCTCTGCAGGGACACAGAAATTGCCAGTCTTTCTCACCATCCTAGCCATTTAGATCTCAGTTCTGTAGGACTATCTGTACTCCTTATGAACGTGTCTGGCTTTTTCATAGATGAGCTTCCTCTTTCTCAAGTGCTTTATCTTCAACTTTGCAAAATGTCTTCATTTTTTCTTAAGGGTTTCTGGCACAGCAGGAACCTTCTTTTTTCTTCTCTTCTACACCCTCCATGGTTCCAGCCAGAAAAGAGGCTGTGATAGTTCTTGTTATCAGACATATATGCATTAGAGCCCCCTCCTTTGTAACCTTCAAGTTTTACTTTGTTTTCTCACTGCTACTAGAGCTTGACACAAGTGATTATTTTAATTAGGACAATATTTATACTAGTACAAGACAGACATACTGAACATGTTAAGTATAGGGAAATACATTATCAAGTAACAGTAATTATTTTGCTTTCATTACTGGGACTTGATTGAAAATAAAACTATCTTTGACTAATGAGAATTTATTTCTGTCTTTCTGTCTGTCTGTCTTCTCTAAGACAGAATATCTTGCTATGTTCTCCAGGATAGTTCCAAACTCTTGGGGTTCAAGTGATCCTTCCACCCTTGGCCTCCTGAGTAGCTGACTATAGGTACCTACCACCATACCCCAGATACTTCATTCTTTAATTCAAGTTGAGCCTTGTAATGATGTCAGTTTTAAAATTTTATACCCTATATTAGCACTAATAGGTTAAAATGCAATAGTTTGTCTTTTAATTGTAAAGGCAAAAGTTAAGATGAAATGTCAGAAAGTACTGATCATGCCAAGTTTTCTTTGAAAAAGTATAGAAATACCCATTAAAATGACAAAAAGAAAGAACAAAACATAATACCAAGAAAATTTCAATTGGTACCCTCATTGAAAAAGCAACACTGAGGAGGGTTTAGACTGCTTTGCTTATTTGATTTCTTTTTTTCTTTTGTGGTATGGGGATAGAACACAGAGTTGCTCTACCACTGAGTTTATATATTTTTAATTTTATAAGAGGATCTCACTATATTGCCCAGGCTAGCCCCAAATTTTAATTAATCATTTTTATTAATACATATAAATTAAACAGTTTAATGCATTTCAGTTTGACATATATGTACATGTATTAACTTGCTTTGTTCATTTCTGATTCCTTATTTTTAATGAAGTTGGACCTTTACGTTATCCTATAAAAATTCAATTCAATATTAATTAAAGACCTACATGTAAAACCTGCAACTATAAAAATCTTAGAGGAAAAAAATAAAGGACAAGTTCTTTGATATTAGTCTTGGTAAAGATACTTTGTATATGACACCAAAATCCCAGACAGAGAAAGCAAAAATAAACAAATGGGAAGACATGAAACCAAAAAGCTTCTACACAGCAAAGGAAACAACAAAATGAAAGATAACATACAGATTGAGAAAAATATTTGTAAACCATATATCTGATAAGAAACTACTACTCAAAACACACAAGGAGGGAACCAGCGAGTTAGCCCAGTGGTCTAAAGTGCCTGCTTACGCAAGCACACAGGGACAAGTTTGATCCCTGGCACCACATGCTGCATCAGCCCCCCCCACCTCAGGGTGGGCTGAGCTGACCACAAAGAATAAAAAAGCAAAATACGTAGGGAAATTCTCTATGATGAATGTAATCATCAAATATATCCAAAACGTACCAATAAAAAATACATAAGGAACTTGAATAACTAAACAACAGCAAAGAATCTTGAATAGACATTTCTCCAAAGTAGACTAACAAATAGCCAATAGGACCTGCAATACCTTGGTTCATGAATTTAATTCATTCTATGATTCTGGAGAAGATGGCCACAGTCATGTTCGTCACCTAATGCAGAGTTTGCAAACTGAAGCAAACTCTTTTTTCTGTCAAGAAGGAAAATTTATTTATGAGAAATGTTAACAGAATATGCTTCAGAATCTGGCTTTATTTCTGACCCATAAGTAAGAAAATCACTTTCAACAAGATGGTTTTAATAAGAACACAGGTACACAGCTATATCACTACCATTTTTTTAACCTAAGTTCTGCGATTTTATTTTATTTTATTTTTTTATTTTTTAACAAATTAATTTTATTGGAACATTTTAAATATACATAATGATCACATTAATCATAGGGAATTTGCACCTTATATAATGTATCTTTTTTTTTATATAATGTATCTTGATTCTTCTTTTCTTTTCCCCATTCTCCTTCCTTTTTTTATTCTTCTTCCTCATTTACAAAACTTTTTCCATTATTTTCCTTTTTTCTTTTCCCTTCTTTCATATTCCCCTGCCCCTCACTATCTCCCTTCCCATTTGAACACTTTCTTCCTGTTTCATTATATCTACTGTACATTTTGGTCCTTATTTACACTTTTGGTTTCCCACACTAGAAAAAAAAAAATATTTAGACGATCTTTCTGCCTCAGTCTCCTGAGATGTTGGGATTATAAGTATGTACCACTGCACCCAGGTTGGGAAGGTTTTTATAAAAATTGAACACATATCAGCAATATAGTTCCATCAAAGGGACAGAAGGGAAATATTATAAGCTTTGTGGATCCCACTCTCTATCACAACTACTGAACTCTGTTATTGTGGTATGGAGGTCACAATGGACAATTTGTAGAACAGTGAGTGTGGTTGTTTCAATAAAACTTCACAAAAAAAAAAAAAAAAACAGGCCATGGCCCAGATTTTGCACTTAGGCCTAAAACTAAAACCTTGTATCCACACAAAACCTGTATATGAATTTTTACATAAGCTGTATTTTTAAATGAGATTTTTTTCACATATATTTTAGACTATTTTATTGAGAGGAAGATACAGAGATTTCTCATGTACCTCTGTCTAATTCATAAGTCTTATTATCTTCCAAAATTCATCACTCATATTATAATACTCTTAGTATTATACCTTATATATATATATATATATGGGTTTGAACAAATTTATGACTTATCCAATATTATAGTATCATACAGAGTAGTTTCATTGCCCTTAAAGTCCTCTGTGCTCTGCCTATTCATCCTTACTATGGCCCTTTACTGACACTATTCATCCTTTACTGTCATTGTGTTGCATTTTCCAGAATGCCACATAATTAGTAACACATAAAATATAGCCTATTTAAGTTGGCTTCTTTCATTTAGTAATATACATTTAAATTTTCTGCATGTATTTTCATGACTGGATAGCATATATTTTTTAATGCTGAATAATATTCCATTTTCAGACCAAGTGCAATTGTACACATCTATAACTCAAGAGGCTGAGCAGGAGGATTGCAATTTTAAGGCCAACCTGAGAAAATTACTGAGATCCTGTATAAGAAGAAGAAAAAAAAAGAGCTGAGAGCATAATTCAGTGGTAGAAGAGCCTGAATTCAACCCCTAGGATCACATAAAGGGGAAAGGGGAGAGGGGGGGAGGGGAGGAGGAAGGTAAGGCATATAGATCTCATTGTTACAAAGTAGCACAAATTATTTCTCCATGCAATTAATAAAGGACATCTTAGTTTATTCCCAAGTTTTAGCAGTTATGAGTATATATCCATGCACAGGTGTTTAAGTAGTCATGAGTTTTTAACTTTGTTGGGCAAATACCAAAGAGTACAAATTCATGATTGCATAATAAGAATATGTTTAGTTTTGTAATACAAAAACTCAAAATGCTTTTCCAAAGGGACTATACTAATTTCTATTTTCTTCAGCTATGAACAGTACCTGTTGTTCTGCATCTCTGACAATATTTGGTATTTCAGCATTCTGATGTTTCCATTTATCTATTTTAATAGATGTTCAGTGGTATCTCATTGTTTTAATTTGTATTTCTCTGGTAACATCTTATGTGAAGCATCTTTTATAACATCATTTACCATCTGTTGGCAGGGTTGTTTGCTTGTTTGTTCATTTGTTTAGTTTGTGGTACTGAAAATTGAACCCAGGAGTGCTGAATTACTTTGTATTACTATATCCTCAGACATTTTTATTTTTTTTATTTTCCACAATTTTATTGAAGAACAAATAGCAATGAGACAGTTTCAAATCAAATTAGTAGAACAGATTAAAGAATTAATACATTGCATATTGTTTTCATTGTGTTTTTTTGTTGTACAAGGTGCATACATGATATTCTATTTACAAATACTATTAGGGCAGATGCCTCCATTCAATGGATTAAGAGAATATAACTATATACCTATCTTTTTTAAAGCTGAATTATAGTACGTTTTCATTAATTAATACTATTTACATTGCTATCTTCCCAGTAGTTATCCATAGTACAAGAAGCAGGCAGGATATCCTGTCCAAACACTATTAGTGCAAATCTTTCTTCTCATAGAATAACATGAAAGTACTGCATATTTATCTTAATTGTACTATTTATACAAACACAGAATGGTCCTCCACTTTTTTTTGTTTAGTCTTGTCAGAAATGGACATTCTATTGTCATTCAATTATTATAGGTGCTTGAATGCAGTGAAACGATCCAACACAGTCCAGCAGTCCACAATAGTACTGTGATATCCAAAGAAGTGGTTGACTAGAGCCATTTACAGCTCAGCATATTATTATGGTTTCATTTTATATACCTCATTTTTATACTTTTCTGCTGGATGGTTAAGATCGAGATAAAGCAAGACCTATATAACAAAAAATGTAACTTTTGTATCTGATGAGGTCAGTTAAGTCCCCTCAGGATTTATCCTGTAACCCTGTACGTCACTCTGTAGATCCTTTGTCAGTGTCAGCCATGTGGATGAGTCCTGGTCATTACTTGACCAGTTTTCTCTCTGTGAAAGCCTAAGAGAAAGTTTTCTCTCCATGTGACTCTCCTTAGGCACACTATACATCATCGATCACATTCCTCTGTGGCTCCATAATCTCCTTGATCAGAAAATTTGGGGCACAACTGAGTTCCATGATGTTACAGTACAGGTTCTCCTATGTCCTGAGTCTTCACTGACCTTGAAAGGCTAGGGCCAAAATGTTGGCTGATCTTGCAGCCCTTCCATTTCTCCAATTTTTGATCTGAAAAATTAGGTTGATAACCATCCAAAAGAGAAGCTGAATATTACCCTGAAACATGCAGTTCAGTTTGCCCTAACTATCTGTCTAAATTCTTTTTAGTTGTTGCTATACCTTTCTATTTGTAGTTCTTTTGATTTCTTATACTAGGGAGACAATACAATATTTGCATATGTGTCTGGTTTATTTCACTTATAAGTATATGTTCAAGTGGCATCCACTTAAATATAAATGTCATTCTTTATATACATCATTGCATGAAAATACCACGTCTTTTTCAACCATTCCTCATATGATGGGCTTCTTGGTTTTGTCCAAGATTTGGCTATCACAAATTGTGCTGCTATAAATATAGGTACACATATATCACTATGATATGACATTTTCAGTTCCTCTGGGAAAATTCCCAGTAGGAGGATAGCTGGATTGAATGGGAATTCCAGTTCTAGTTTTGTGAGGAACCTCCACACTGATCTCCACAATGGCTGCACCAGTCTACATTCCCACCAGCAGTGGAGAAGTGTTCCCTTTTCCCCACATCCTCTCCAACTCTTGTTGTTGGTTGATTTCTTTATGATAGCCATTCTTTCTGGGATGAGATGGTATCGCAATGTTGTTTTAACTTGCATTTCATGGATGGCTAGTGCTGTGGAGCATTTTCTCATATATTTAATCATTTCTTTAATTTCGTCTTCTGAGAAGTGTGTGTTCATCTCAGATGCCCATTTCTGGATTAGGTCTTTAAATTTGAGGGCCCTAATGTATCTTAGTTCTTTATAAATTCTAGAGAGCAGACCTTTGTCTGAGTGCTTATTAGTTAAGATTTTTTTCAAAATTTGTGGGTTGTCTTCTCACTTTGTTGATAATTTCTTTTGAAATGCAAATACTTCTCAATAAGTGTTTGTCCCAGTTGATAATTCTTTCAAGTGTTTCCCATGCAAATACATGTTTGTTCATGAATTCTTTGCCTACCCCTATGTCTTCAAGAATTCCTCCTACTTTCTCTTCCAGAAAATTGAGTGTTTCTGTTTTAATGTTTATATCTTTAATCCATTTTGACTTTAGCTTAGTGCATGGTGATAAATCTGGGTCAAGTTTTAGTTTTTGGCATGTAGAGAGCCAGTTTTTCCAGCAACATTTGTGAAAGAGGCTATCTTTCTTCCAGTAAGCATGTTTGGCCCCTCTGTCAAAGAACAGGTCGCTGAGTGTGTTCATAGAGGCCTCTGCATATTCTAGTCTATTCTATTGATCCTCAGGTCTATTTCATTGCCAATACCATGTTAGTTTTATCACAGTAGCTTTGTAGTATAATTTCAAGTCAGGAATTGTAATGCCTTCTGCCTTGTCTTTGTTGGCTAGGATTGGCATTGCTATTCTAGGTCTTTTCTCATTCCAAATAAATTTTAGGAATGCTTTCTCTTGGTCTAGGAGGTATGTTTCTGGCAGTTTGATAGGGATTGCACTAAATCTGTACAAAAATTTTGGGAGTATGGCCATCTTCATGATATTGGTTCTTCTTGTCCAGGAGCAGCATATATCTTTCCATTTTCTGAAATCCTCTATGATCTCTTTTCTTAGGGATCTGTAATTTTCCATGAAAAGATTTTTGACTTCAATTCCAAGGTGTTTCATTTGCCACAGTGCTATTGTAAAAGGTATTGTTTCTATAGTTTCCCTCTCAGTGTGTTTGATATCTGTGTAGAGAACTGCTATTGACTTTTGAGTATTTACTTTGTATCCTTCTATGCCACTGAATTTGTGTATCAATTCTAGTAGCTTCTTGGTGGAGTTTTTTCAGTCTTCCAAGTAAGGTATCATGTCATCTGCAAATAGTGATAATTTAATTTCATCTTTACTTATTCTTATTCCTTTTATTCCTCCCACTTGTCTAATGGCTGTAGCTAATGATTCCAGAACTATATTGAATAGGAGGGGTGATAAAGGACATCCTTGTCTTGTACCAGATCTAAGAGTAAAAAATTTCAGTTTTTCCCCATCTAGAATTATATTAGCCATTGGGTTGTCATAGATGGCTTTTATCAAATTGAAGTAGAGGCCTTCTATTCCAATTTTCTGTAGGACTCTGAACATCAATGAGTTTTGAACTTTGTCAAAAGCTTTTTCTGCATCAACTGAGATGATCATGTGGTTTTGAGATTTCAGTCTATTAATATAGTGTATTATATTAAAGATTTCAAATACTGAACCATCCTTACATCCCTGGGATGATCCTACCTGGTCATGGTGGGAGAATTAAAAGGAATAAGAATAGGTAAAGATGAAATTAAATTCTCACTATTTGATGATTTTCTGTGTTCTATTTGCTAGGATTTTATTGAGGATTTTTGCATCTATGTTTATGAGGGAGATTGGGCTATAGTTCTCTTTTTTAGTTGTGTCTTTCTCTGGTTTTGGAATCAGTATAATACTTGCCTCCAGAAATGATTTTGGGAGAACTGCCTCCTTTTCAATTTCATTGAAGAGTTTGTGGAGTGTGGGGATTATATCTTCTATAAATTTCTTGTAGAATTCAGCTGTGAATCCATTAGGACCCGGACTTTTCTTTGACGGCAGGCTTCTTATTACGTTTCGTATTTTGTTGCTTGTTATTGGGTTATTAAGAATTGTTATATCTTCTTGATTCAGTTTTGTTTTTTACTTTTTTTTTGTTTTGTTTTTTACTTTATTATTTTTTATTTATGTATTTTTTTAAATTGAAGAACAAATAGCAATGAGATAGTTTCAAGACAAATTAACAGGACAGATTCAATTAATACATTGCAAACTGTTTTCGTAATGTTTTGGTATCGTACAAGGTGCATACATGATATTATACTTACATACATTATTCTAGCAGATGTCTCTAATCAGTTAATTAAGAGAGTGTAGCTATATACTTATCTTATTTTTTATAGCTGAATTGTATCACAGATTCAATAATTAATACTTTCTACCTTGTTATATTCCTAGTGGTTGTCCATAGTAATAGAAGCTGACATATTATCTTGCCCAACCACTATTAGTGCAAATCTTGCTTCTCATAGAATTATGCAGAAGTATAGCATATTTATCCTATCTTTACTGTTTATACACACACATCATGATTCTTCCTTTTGTGTACCCTTATTTTTTTTGGTCTAGACCTGTCAAAGATGAGCACTCCATTGTCATTAAACCAAATTAAGTTCCTAAACTCGGCGATACAATCCAATACAGACAAGCATTCCACAATAATAGTGAGTTATCTGAAGAAGTTGTTGACTATAGCCATTTACAGCTCAACTTATTATTATGGCCCCATGTTATATACCTCATTTTTATACTTTTCTGCTGGATGGTTAAGATCAAGATAGATCAAGCCCTATATACCAAAAGATGTATCTTTTGTTTCTGTTGAGGTCAGTGAAGTCCCCTCAGGGTTTATCTTGTAATCCTGTACCTTACTCTGTAGATCCTTTTTTCTGTGTCATTCATGTGGATGAGTCATGGCCAATGCTTGACCTGTTTGCTCTCTGTGAAAGCCTGAGAGAATGTTTTCTCTCCATGTGACTCTCCTTAGGCACACTATTAGATCATCAATCTCTTTCCTCTGTGGCTCCATAATCTCCTTGATCAGAAAATTTGGGGCACAATTGAGTTCCATGATGTTACAGTACAAGTTCTTCTAGGTCCTTGGTCTTAGTTAATTCAGTTTTGGTAATTTGTACCTTTTGAGGAATCTTTCCATTTCTTCTGTGTCTTCTATTCTGTGAGTGTAAAGATTGTTGAAGTAGTTATTGATAATCCTCTGAATTTCTACTGGGTCTGTGGTGATTTCACCTTTTTCAGTTCTTATTGCTTGTATTTCAATTTTTTCTTTCCTCCTTTTGATGAGTTACCTAGGGGCTTATTGATTTTACTTAGTCTTTCAAAGAACCATTCTTTTGATTCATTAATTCTTTGAACTGTTTTCTTCACCTCAATTGAATTAATTTCTACTCTAATCTTTATGATTTCTTCCTGTCTTTGGGCTCTGTGTTTGGTTTGCTCTTCCTTTTCTAGATGTTGGAGGTACCACATTATTTATTTATTCCCGTTCTGTTTTCCAATGTGTGGCTTCATAGCTATGATTTTCCCTCTAAGAACTGCTTTCATCGCATCCCATAAATTCCAATAAATTGTGGTTGAATTTTCATTGAATTGTAGATATTGTTGAATTACTTCTTTAAAGTCATCTGTGACCCATTGATTGCTGAGTAGGGTGTTGTTTTATTTTCATGTATTTAGCAGGTTTTTCTGGTTTCTTTTGTCATTTATTTCCAGTTTCATTGCACTGTGGTCAGATAATATGCATGGGATAATTTCTGTTTTCTTGCATATACTTTAGCATGACCTGTGGACTAGTATGTGGTCTATTTCAGAAAATGACTCATGTGCAACTGAAAAAAAAATGTGTATTCAGCTGTGGTTGGGTGGAACATTCTGTATATGTCCACCAGGTCCATTTGTTCCAAGCTCTGGTTCAGTTCTGCTACTTCTTTGCTAATTTTCTGTCTGGTTGACCTATCTTTTTGAAATAAGGGGGATGTTAAGGTCTCCTTTTAAAACTCTGGTGTTGGATATTAGATTTTCCATGTCCATTAAGATTTTTCTTATATAGTTCGGTACTCCTGTGTTTGCTGTATAGATATCTATGAGTGTTACCTCTTGTTCTTGAATTTTTCCCCTAACTAATATATAGTGGCCTTCTTTATTTGATCCTTCTTGGTTTGAAGTTGAGACTGTCTGAGAACAGGATTGCTACCCCAGCTTTTTTCTGAGGTGCTGGGGCATGTAGTATTGTTTTCCATCCTTTGATTTTCACTCTATGAATGTCTTTTTGAGTTGTATGTTTCTTCTATACAGTACATTGTTGGGTTTTGTTTCCTAATCCACTATGCCAGTCTATTTCTCTTAATTGGTGAATTGAGTCCATTTACATTGATGGTTATAATTGAAATGTGTTGAATTATGATTGTCATGTTATTTACCTGCTGTTGTTTACTCCTTTTTGTCCCGTGCTTAATTATTTGCCCTATTTAGTGAGTTCCTTCTGTTCTCATTCATGGTCATTGTGGTTCTGGTCATTGTGGTCCCTCTCTAGAACATCTTTCAGTATCCTGTGTAGAAATGGTTTTATCATCATGAAATTCTTTAGTTTTTCTTTGTCATGGATGTATTTCACTTCTCCATCAAACTTGAAAGACAGTTTTTCAGGGTATAGTAGTCTGGGCTGGAATTTGCTTTCATACTTGAAGTACTCTGCTCCATGCTCTCCTTGCCTTCATGGTTTGTGAAGAAAAGTTGGCCACAATTCTGGTGGGTTTTCCTTTGAATATGATCTGCTTCTTTTCTTTAGCAGCTTTCAGTATATTACTCTTGTGTTGGATTTCTGAGATCTTGACTATTATATGTCTGGTTGTGTTTGTAGTTAGGTGAAGTTATTTGGCATTCTGTATGCTTCGGTTACCTGAATGTTAGATTATTTCCCCATATTTGGGAAGTTTTCTGCTATTACTTCTGCCCATATTCTTTTTATATCATTTGTATTTACTCCTTCTTTCTCATTAATGCCTATTAGTCTCACATTGTTCATCTTGGCATTGTCTTGCAGGTGATGGATTATTTTTTCCTGCATCCTAGTTGTTTTTAAGAGATCCTTTCTCACCTTCTTTTCACTAGCTGCACCAGCTTCAAGATCTGAAACTCTGTTTTTGCTTTCACTCAAACGGTTTTGTGGACTTGTGATTGAGATTTTAAGTTCTATATCTCTTTGACTTTGTTTCTTGTGATCTATTTCTTTCCTGTATTGCTCATTCAAGGTATCTGTCATATTTTTAATCTCCTCTATTTTGTTTTATCAATGTCTTCTTTAGAGGTGGCTATTAATTCTTTTACTGCAGAGTATTTTCCAAATTGCGTTTCCTCCATATATTTCCATATTTCATTCTTTACTTCAGATGCTATGATTTCAAAGATTTCATTTTTTATTTCAGAAATTATTTCTTCTGTGTTCCTCTTTACCTTTCTTCTGTTGTTTCTTTGCTTGCGATGCTGTTAATTCATACATTTCAGCTGAACTAGTGTTCTCTGCACTTATTCTGGGTGGGCATTGGGTTTCCCCCATATGTTTCTGGTTTTGGTTCATTACTTCAGATGCTACGTATTCAAAAATTTCTTTTTTTATTTCAGGTGTTAATTCTGGTCTGAGTTCCTCTATCCCTTTCTGCTGTTGTTTCTTCGCTTCCAACTCCATTAATTCATTCATTTCAGCTGAGCTAGTATCCTCTGCACTTGTCATGGGTGGGCTTGAGGCCTAAGATTGCATTTTTCTCCTTGTCTTTGTCATTTTGTATAGCACTGACCTCTGACCTTTGGTGTAGAGCTTTGGTGCAGTTATAACCTTAGTACATAATGAGATTCAGGTGCCAATCTATTAAGTCTGAGTTTATTCAGTTATGTCTGGCCTGGATCTAGCTATTGTGTTCAGCTCCTTTTTGCTGCAGCCCTTCTGGCACAATTGTGAGTTTGTGGTTCCCCTCTGTTGCACTCCTGGCCCAGGGAGCACTGAAGGCACAGAAGCTCTCCCACACACTCAACAGGCCATGCTGGGATGCACTGGGGGCCAGAAGGGTCATATAAAATTCTCGCTCACTCTGTGGGCTTGGGTGTGGAGGCTCCAGGGAACTTCAGGGTTGCGGAGATGCAGTAGAGAGTCTCACTCATGCAGTTGCCTGAGCTTTGCTCTCTGGGTCTCTCCCCGGCAGCATGGTGCAACCAACCAGACCTTTTTATTTTGAGAGAAATCATCTCTAAATTGTGAAGCATGACCTTCAATTTTTAATCTTCCTACTTCACCCTCTTAAGTAACTATAAGTATAGTTGTCTGCTACCACACCTGGCTCCATCTGTATATCTTCTTTGGTGAGATATCTGTTAGGGCCTTTGGCTTATTTTTTTAATCAAGTTGTTTTGTGATCTAATTAGTACATTTTAAGAGTTCTTTTTCTATTGTACATAAGAACTTTTATCTATTATGTTTTTGCTAATTTTTTTTCAATCTCTGGCTTCTCCTTTTACTTCTCTGACAATGTTTTTCATAGAACAGAAATTTCTACTGTCAATGAAGTTTTTATTATCAAATTCTTTGATTTAAGATTCCATTAACCTTTGATGCTGTACCTAGAAAGTCATTGCAAAGATCAAGGTCATCTGAATTTTCTCTTGCATTATTGTATCAGTTAGGGTCCTTGAGAAAAGTAAAACCAATTGTTTGGCTTATATAATTTTGGAAGCCCAGGCATTCAACCTTCTACAAAATAAATACCCAAGAAAACCAGTGATGTAGTTCAAAGGCCTAAGAGCAGGAGAGTAAATAGCATAGATTACAATCTTAGTCTGAAGGCTTGAAAACTAGGAGTGCTGAGGGCAGGGAAAGATTGATATACTAGCTCAAATAGAAAGTAAATTCAATCTTTCTTCATCTTTCTTTTTTATTCAGGGCCCAGTTAGTTTAGATAAAGTCCAACCACACTGGAGAGGGCCATCTGTTTCATTCAGTGCCATTCACATGTGAATGTTTTCCAGACATACCCTCACAGACAGACCCAAAGATAATGTTTAACCAAATGTCTGAGCATCCCTTATCTAGTCAAGTTGACACAAAACCATCACTATCATCTTCTCAAAACTTCATAGATTTATGTTTTACATTTAAATATGTTAGGGCCTTTGGCTTATTTTTTTAATCAAGTTGTTTTGTGATCTAATTAGTACATTTTAAGAGTTCTTTTTCTATTGTACATAAGAACTTTTATCTATTATGTTTTTGCTAATTATTTTTAGTTTTGAGAAGATGATAGTGATGGTTTTGTGTCAACTTGACTAGATAAGGGATGCTCAGACATTTGGTTAAACATTATCTTTGGGTCTGTCTGTGAGGGTATGTCTAGTTAATTTTGAGTTAACTTCTGGGAAGTGGCAGAAGAAAAATTATGAGATGTCCTAAAATAAATTACAAAGACCAAGGGATGGGGGTGGAGGTAGAGGGTAAGCAGCTAGGGTGAGACCAACAAAAATTTATGTTGAAGCTCTGGCTTACATCCTGTCAGTGCTTACAATACATCAACTTTCCTAGGCCTGGGTATAGTTGAGTATGGCACCACTTACATTATCATCCCCTGAAATGAAATACGCAAGTATACATCTAGCAAAAATTCACGCAAAATTATCTAAAAGATACTATAAAACTGATAAGAAATGAAAGAATTAATACATATAAAAATATTCCATGTTTGTGGACAGAAAGAGTATATTTTCAAGATGTCACTATTCCTCAACCTTTCTATGGATTCAATGTAATCCCAATCAAAATCTCAGCAAGTTATTTTGTGGAAATCAAAATGCTACTGCTAACATTTGTATATAGAAGCAAAAAGAACCAAAATAGTTAAAATGAAGGGAGAAAAACAAAATTGGAGGACTTATATAAGCTGAATTTATTATTAACCATAACTTCAAGACTTATTATTAAATACCTTAATAAAGTTAGCCAAAAAAAGCTCAGCATATTAGGTTTCAGGAGCCAGGGATTCAATCCCAGGGCCTGCCATCCCAGTGTCAGCCCCACCTCCAGGGCACACTGAGCTGGTGATTGAGACTGGGTGTGGTGGTGCATGCCTGTAATTCCAGCACTTGGTAGGCTGTAAACAGGTGGATCACTATGAGTCCCGTCTAGTAGTGAGACCCTGAACACCCTGTAGACCATTCCCTAAAAAATAAAATAAACCTTAGTATCAGCATAGTATTGGTATTAGTGAAAGAATAGGTAAGCAGTTCAAAGGAGCAGAATACAGATGTATATATAGTAAGCTAATATTTAGCAAGTCATTCTTTGAGAGAGAATGCAAAAACAATATAGGACAGCAAGGATATTTTTCTTTTCAACAAGTGGTACTGGAACAAGGCAACACAAGCAAAAAACAATAAAGAAAAAAAAAAATCCCCCCAACCTAAACACACTTCATTCCCTTCTGTTAACCAAAATTTTTGAGATAGGGAGCTCTAACATATGTGGGGTTTTTTGAGTCATTACAGACAATATTGAGAAAAAAGACCAAGTACCAAGACAAGTTTCTGCAAACTACAAGTTTCTGCAGCAAGGATAGGTAGTGGTTGGAAATGATGTCTGATAAACCTACAGGTAACATTAGTTTTATAATTTTTAGGGAAAGGCAGTCCATAAGGAGAAGTAAGCTTTGCTTCTGGATTGGTTGGAATTAACAGTTCAATTGGGCACAGCAGCTCATGCCTATAATCCCAGAACTCAGGAGATTTAGTTGGAAGGTTTGCTGAGAGTTCAAGATCAGCCTGAACTATACAGCAAAGCCCTGTCACAACTGCCTCTCCTCCAAACAAAAAAAAAAAAAAAAAAGCAGTTCAGAAAGTTTCTTACTGTGTGTGATTATGGTAGTGACACTGGGAATAAAATCCAAAGCTTCATGCATACTGGTAAAAATGCTTCCCATCATTTTTACAGATATATCCCTCTATTTTCAATGTTTTTGAGGTATGTCTCTAGTAAATGTACAGTTGGATCTTTTACCAATCTAAATATGCTAATAGATAAACTGATTATAATTTTAACAGTGAGTAAAATAAAAGTCTTAGTGTTTCACAAACACTCCTGAGTGGAACATGATTAAGAGCAAACTCAATATAAAGAATAGACATAATGAAAAGGAAGTATCTAATTCATTTTTTAACTGCAAAATGAACAAAACTAGAACAGACTAAAATGATTCCAGGATAATAAAGTAACTTCAAAGAAAGAGTCAGACAATAACAAAGGAGTGAGTTTAGGATTTTTTACACAGCTATATAAATCCAAGCCGAGTTACAGGGATGATGAGTTCCTATTTCTTCTCATATTGACTTTGATCAGGTCATTGGAATAAATGCTACTATTTCCATATTGTCTTCTTTATTCTAATTATTCCTATCCATAGAAGAAAACATAGATTAGAGAAAGACAAGTGGTTATTTGTGGGAAACCTGTGACTGGTATCCATTTTATAATAGTCTCAGCCATATTCTTAAAGTTTATATTCCTCTGCTGGGTTAAATTCCTAATTCTTCTTAGTCATTGCCCAGTTGTCTAGTTACTCGTGCCTTTTACCCACTGACGTCATTTCCCTATGCCTCCACACTATATATACCCAGAGTTTCTTCTGAATAAACGAGACTTGATCAGAATCCTGTCTTGTCTCCATTTCTCATGTCTCCTGTCCTGTTCTTATCTCCACTTCCCTTTATGTCAACTCGTCTGCCGGTCGGGTCAAGTTCCTGGCAAGCGGCACCTGATGGCCAGGGCCCAACGTTGCCCAAGCATGGGGGATCAGTGAGCTATACTGTTCAGGGAAGCCGGCATAGAAGTTAGAAAGGAGAATCAGTCAATGCGGGAACCTGCTGTGTTTACTCAAGCTTCCGTAAGTGAACAGGAAAGTGAACAGCAATCATGGGTCAGGAAATGAGCCAGCATGAGGTATTTGTTGAAAGATTAGGTAAGGCTATAAAGGCACGAGGAGTAAAGGTTAAAATTAAGGATTTGTTTCAATATTTTGAATATATTAAACAAGTCTGTCCATGGTTCCCTACTGAAGGAACTATTGACCAAAAATGGTGGAAAAGGGTCGGTGATGCCCTTAAGGATTACTATGAGACTTTCGGCCCTGAAAAGGTCCCAGGGTATGGCTTTTTCCCACTGGAACCTGAGAAATGAAATTTTGTCACAAAGGCATTGTGACCCAATTGTCGCTAATGTGATACAAAAAGGTGAAAATATATTATAGGGAGAGAGGAAAAAAAAAAAAAAAAACCATAAAATTTGGAGAGAAAGACCTTATGTCTTTTGATAGTGATAGTGAGGGGGATGATGATAAACAAAAGGAGGACAAAGAGCCCTCTGTTAGGGAACAAAAGGTTGAAATCGAAACTAAGAAGCCAGAGCCATCAGAGCCTAAACCACAGCCCAAAGAAAAGATTAAGTCCTTTCATGTAGAAGGAGCCAGCCCCAAAGTTAAAAATTACCTTGAGCTACCAAAGCACTTTCAAGCTGAAACTGATTATAACGAAGTTGATTGGGATGAACTGGCGGAGGAAGCTGCTCGGTATCATGGCTGAGACAGGCCGCCAGATGTTCAGCGTCCTCTGCCATATAGCAGTGATCCCAGTGTGCCTCTTTTGGCATGTCTGGCTTCTGACCCCAGAAAGGAATTAAAAAATAAAACTGATTTTTCTCAAAGAACAGATAAAATTAGAGAAAAAGCACCAAAACCTCATAATCCAACTAGAAAGTTTAAAAACAGAAAAACCAAAAAATGAAAGTATAACCGGGCCAAAGGCCCCCTGTGTTCTAAAACCATCTATGAGGGGCACTATCCTCAAAAACTCCCTCCTATGAGCTTAAGGCCAGCCTGAACTGCATAGTGAGACCCTGTCTCAAAAAGACAAAAAAAAAAAAAAAAAAAAAAAACTCCCTCCTATTAGACCCGACCATGGATCTAGACAAAGCAGAGATATTTTCCGTGTCAGAAACAACAGGCGCACAAGGACAGATTTGGCGCCATTACACTGGTTTTGATTTTAAAGTTTTAAAGGAACTAAAAATGGTGGTTGCCCAATATGGAGCCACAGCCCCATATACCACAGCTATTTTAGAAAGTGGTCAACAATTGGCTTACTCCTGAGGACTGGCAGGTGCTAGCCAGAGCCATCCTCTTGGGGGGGGGGGGGATTATCTCCTATGGAAATCAGAGTATATGGAAAACTGCAAAGATACTGCTAATAGAAATGCACAAGCTGGCAATGGATGGAATTTTGATATGTTAACAGGAGGCGGTAATTATGCCATCAAGGATGCACAAATGCGGTATGACGCAGGTCTCTATGCGCAAATTCAAGCAGCTGCCACTAAGGCATGGAGGAAAATGCCCACTAAAGGGGATGTAAGTTCCTCTCTCACTAACATTAAACAAGGACCGGATGAGTCTTTTGCAGATTTTGTCCACCAGTTGCTCACTGCAGCTGGAAGGATTTTTGGCAGGTATAGATTTTGTTAGACAATTGGCGTTTGAAAACACTAATGCCACCTGCCAAGCTGCTATTAGACCTTACAAAAAGAAGGCTGATTTAACAGGCTATATATGCCTTTGTTTTGACATCGGAGCTGCCTACCAGCAGGGTCTTGCTATGGCTGCCATCCTACAAGGATATACGGTCAGACAATTTTTATCTCAACAAAATGAAGGTAAATGTTTTATCTGTGGAGAGGCTGGCCATTATGCAAAACAAATTGCACAAAGAGCACAAATACAAACTCCAGGGTCCAAGCACCAGGGCTATGTCCCAGATGTAAGAGAGGAAAACATTGGGCAAATAAATGAAAATCTGAAAGGGACATAGATGGCAATGTCCTGCCCCCACTGCAGGGAAACAAGAACAGGGGCAGCCCCAGGCCTCCAAACCCAAACAAATCTTTGGAGCAGTCAGTTTTATTCCAGCAACCAACAATCCGTTTCAGGGCTCTCCAGAACCACAACCAGAAGTACAGGACTGGACCTCAGTTCCACCACCCACACAGTATTGACCCCAGATATGGGAATCCAAGCCCTTCCTATGGGAGTTTTTGGCCCCTTATCTAAGGGCACATTCGGCCTTATAGCGGGATGTAGTAACTCAACCCTTCAGGGACTGCAGGTTTTTCCTGGGGTCATTGACAATGATTATGAAGGAAAGATAAAGGTATGACTTCCTCCCCTAAAAATATCAGTACCATCCAGACTGGACAAAGGTTTGCCCAACTGCTACTCCTGCCCTTAATCTCCCACCTCCAATAAAGTGATGTCAAAGCAGAGAGGCACTGGGGGTTTTGGATCATCAGATGTTTATTTGACAAAGGTCATATCTGCCTAAAAGCCCCTTATGTCTTTATGGCTAGATGGTAAAGAATTCTTGGGGTTAATAGACACAGGTACAGATGTTACTATCATTAAAAAGGAAGACTGGCCTACTGCCTGGCCTCTAGATGCCACCTTGACCCATTTAAAGTGGATAGGTCAAAGCCAAAATCTTGAAAGAAGTTCAAAACTTTTACATCGGAGAGACCACGAAGGCAATCAGGGCACCATACAGCCCTATGTCATAGCAGGACTGCTTATAAACCTCTGGGGCAGGGATCTACTGGCTCAGCTAGGTTTAATCATGGGCAGCCCTAACACTGTCATCACTGCTCAGATGTTAAATAATGGATACTTACAGGACAAGGCTTAGGGAAAAATAATATGATAATTTTAGAACCTATAAAGGCTACTACCAAAAAGAATAGGGCAGGACTAGGCCATTTTTCCTAGGGGCTGTTGATATTCCTGTGGTCCATGCAGAGAAAATCACGTGGATCTCTAATAAACCGGTATGGGTTTATCAATGGCCCCTCTCCTCTGAAAAACTGTTGGTCGTACAACAGTTGATATAGGAGCAACTTGATGCTGGCCACATTATTTCCAGTACTTCTCCTTAGAATACCCCAGCTTTTGTTGTTAAGAAAAAGTCCAGCAAATGGCGACTGCTGCAGGATTTTAGAGCAGTTAACAGGACTATGGTCTTAATAGGGGCCTTACAACCAGGCCTCCCTTCGCCTGTTGCCATTCCTTTGGGCCACTTCAAAGTTATCATAAATTTAAAGGATTGTTTTTTCACCGTTCTTCTACATCTGTAGGATCAACAAGCGTTTTGCCTTTAGCCTCCCCACTATTTTAAAGAGCCTATGAAAATATTTCAGTGGTGTGTCCTACCACAGGGCATGGCCAATAGTCCCACCTTGTGTCAGTCCTTTGTTGCCTCAGCCATACAATCTGTTAGACATTGTTGGCCAAAAAAGTATATCATCCACTGTATGGATGACATATTGATAGCTGAAAAGGATGGTGGTAATTTTAAAATGTTATGATGATTTATGGGTTACCCTCCAAGACAAGGGTCTACAAATAGCCCCTAATAAAGTACAACTTACAGATCCATATACATATTTAGGATTTCAGATGAGGGGGCCCCTAGTCTCCTCACAAAAATTACAACTAAGGTTAGATAAACTCAAAACCTTAAATGATTTCCAAAAACTCCTTGGAGATAAAAACTGGCTCATGCCCTATATAAAGCTCAGTAAGGGTGAATTAAAACCCCTATATGATATACTGCATCGTGATGGTAATCCTACTTCTCCCCATGAGCTCACCGCCCAGGGGAGATAAGCCATACGATTAGTGGAACAAGCCATTCACTCTCAAATGGTCACCTTTATTAACTATGATAAGCCTTTAAAGTTTGTTATATGCAAGACAGCACTATCTCCTATTGCTGTCTTCTGACAGACTGCAACCTCGATGTGGGTTCATTTACCTGCTACACCCAAGAAGGACATTCAGCTACACCATCAGGCTGCATCTGACCTCATAGTACTGGGCAGAGGACAAGGAAGATGTTACTTTGGCAAAGAACTGGACATAATCATGCAGCCTTATTCTAAAAAGTAGGTCAGTTGGCTCATGCAAACCACTGAGCTTTAGCCCATTGCTTTGCCTCTTATACTGGTGCCATAGATACCCACTACCCCCAGGCAAACTCATTGATATTGCAAACAGACATGACTTTGTTTTTCCCACAGTCACAGCATTCAAGCCCCTTGATAATGCCTTGGTGATATTCACTGATGGCTCATCTATAGGCAGAGCTGCCTATACATACCAGGACAAAACTGTAGCTTTCCCTACAAACAGCACATCTACCCAACTAACAGAATTACAAACTGTCACTGCAATTTTCTCTGCATTCCCTTTCCAATCCCTCAATATCTACACCGACAGTGCATATATAGCACATTCAGTCACATTATTAGAGACAACCGGTCAAATCAAGACCACTTCCAATGCTGGAGAGTTATTCAGACAATTACAAAAACTAATCAATGAAAGGACTCATCCATTTTTCCTAGGGCACCTGTGCACCCATTTTGGGCTTCCAGGACCGCTTGCTGAAGGGAACCAAAAAACTGACCTGGCTACCAGAGCACAGGCCTCCCCACATGTGCTACTCTGCATTTGTGCCAACAATGCTGATAAAGTTGCTCTAGCCCAAAAAAGCCATAGGTTACACCATCTTAATGCCCAAACCCTTCGACTTATGCACAAAATTACCAGAGAACAAGCCAGACAAATAGTCAAAAATTGCCCTTCCTGCACCACACACCTTCCAGTCCCACATCTTGGGGTCAACCCCAGAGGACTGATACCCAATGCACTCTGGCAAATGGATGTCATTCACATCCCTGAGTTTGGCAATCTTAAAAATGTCCATGTGACTGTGGATACCTTCAGTGGTTTTATTTATGCTTTGTTTAACTGATACAGTTAACCAATATTTCCTCTATCTCTTCCTCACCCTTGGATATGTTTTGCAAAAACAATGCTTACAATTCTTTGTTAATAAGACAAAAGTGGATAAACATATTATAATAGTTTTTAATCAAAATCAGTATGAAAGATTCAAAAATAAGATATGCAGGGCTTGGGGATGTAGCTCAGCTGCCAAGCACCTGCCTAGCGAGTATGAGGCCCAGAGTTAGATTCCCAGTACAAAAAAAAAAAAGTGCTAAGTCCATGAGAAAAAAAGAATATATTTCTATGAAATAAGAGACTCAGGAACACTAGGCACCAAATTCTTTTCTCAGAAGATGTTACCTGGGTAATGTCTTTCAGGAATAAAGTGAACTTGCTTCATCCTAATGGAAGCACATTGATTACATTATTTCGGAATGGTTACTGCAGCCCTAAGGATAAAAGGACAAAGTTTAGAATGATTTGAATTTTCTTATATCCAACTGAAACTTTCTCTGCCTGAACTTCATCTCCAACAACTGCGCATCCCACTAAGAATTTGATGGCCATAGAAAGGGCACTAAAATAAGCTGCACTGGCTCTGTTCTGTGTAACCACCTTGTTTGTGGTAATTTATAGCCTTAGTTAATTAAATTGGATTTTTTGAATGCTTGCATTGGCAAGGAATGGAAGGATTATTTTCCATAGCCCACCTAAAAAACGATAAGTAGTACATTAAAAATAGTATTTTGGCAGGCCAAATAGCTCAAGGGATTAAAGTGCCTGCTTAGGCAGACATAAGGGCTGGGAGTTTGATCCCCAGCCTGCCATGCCAGCCCTGTCCCCAGAAAGCAATTGAGATTGGGCCTGGTGGCGTGAGGGCCTGTAATCCCAGCATTTGGGAGGCTGTAAACAGGAAAATTACTATGAGTCCAATCTACACAGTGAGGCCCTGTAGACCCTGTCCTAAATACAAAAAGTAATAATAATAATAAAAATAATATTTTACCTTGCCTTCCTATTTAAATGTTTCTTTGGTGAGATACAGTATACTAATCAGTTAAAAAAAATCACTTTCTCCTATCTCTCAAAATCTTGATTCATTGCCTTCAAAGATTGTGTTACTGTAAGAGATCTGATGCTTTTTTTAACCTGAAAGCATTTTTGTATTTTTCACTATCTTTTTCAACTGAATGTCACCATAAATTAGGTGTAGGCCTTCTATATTTTATTCTACTTTCATTCAATAAATTGTTCCAATATGAAGTCTTGTTTTTTCTGGCTCTGGAAAAGTTTTTTTTTTTCTTTCCTCTTACATTTTCTCAATTCTAGTGGGAAGTTTTATTAAATACTGACTTCCTGAATTTTTATTTCATGTGCCTTTTGAGCCTGGAGTTACCTGGAGTTATCAATATATCAATTCCTTGATCTTTCCTCTATATTTTCAGAGATTTTCACAGTTTGCTCTTACAACTAATTTACTCTTAAGCTGTAGCATTCTGTTACCTAACTCAAATATTGAGTTCTTTGTCTTAATCATATTTTTAACTTCCAAGATCTCTTTTTCATAATCAAGGATGTAGCATGTCTACAAGAATAAATCTGTCTTTAAATCTTTCTCTGCTTTCTATATTAAATATTAATTTCTCAATATTTTATTTCTTGAATTTGGTGGTTTTTATTCATGATATTTTCTCCAAATCTTTGGTAAAACATAGTAGTCTGATCACTTTGTACTTTAAAAATTCTATAGTGGTTTTTATTTTTACTGTGACCTGAATCTAGCAGGTGTAAAGAAGGGGAAGAGCATGCAGTACCTATAAAGGCCCCCTACTCCTTTTAGAAGGCACTAGAATATATATGGAGAAAATTCTAGCCTTTTTAGCCCTAGTGGCAACATATACAACTTTAGTCAAGAAGCTAATGCCAGAAGGATGTATGGTATGTTGATTATATTTTGATAAAACAATTTATATTAAAGTTGATACCAGCCAGGTATGGTGCATATGACTATAATACCTGGAGACTGAGGCAGATGTATTATGAGTTGAAGGCCTATTGAAGTTAAATAGAAAAGTTCAAGACTAGCCTGGATAATATAGAGAGACCCCCTTTTCAAATAATTAATGTTAAAGTCAATGCCACAAATTGATGAGAAAAGGGTTTGACATGCATTGCTCTTTAAAAAAAAATTAGTGAGATAGCTCAATGTACTAAGTGCCTGCTTAGGCAAGCAGAGGGACCAGGGTTTGAGCCCCAGTACCACATGCCACACTGGCTCCATCCCCAGGCACACTGAGCCAGTGACCAAGTCCAGATATGGTGCATGCCTGTAATTCCAGCACTGGGGAGACTAAAAACAGAAGGATCACTATGAGTCTGGGCTGAGTAGTGAAATCCTATACCAAATACATTTTTAAAAAACTAAAATCCCCAGATTACCCTGGACTCCTTTCCCATTCCTTTCATATGTTGAAACTGAGCCTAGAGTCACCGACATCCCCAATATCCTTCTATTATGACAACAAAACTATGTTCTCCAGATTTATTTGAATGTGTAACATATACACCCAGTCTACCTAGTTAATCTAATCTCTCTGTATATAATAAATCTGTTAATGTATAAACCTAATGCATAAACTGGATAAATCTCAGATACACAGCACAGGCACATAGAAGTCAAAAATAATAGTACATTCTATATTAAAAATGTACTATTTATATGAAAGCTCAAACAGGAAAAATGATGTATCCTTTTAGAAGTAGGGATAAGGATTATTTTTAGGGGGCTGACTGGACAGGGGCAAAATATCTTCCTGGATCTTAGTGCTGTTTATCTTCATACTCTTGGAGTTGGTTACATGGGTATACTTTCTGAAAACTGAAGTCAGAAGTTGGTTAATTATAGAGATCAAGAGAAGCCCTGCCTTTGTCAGCTCTGGAAAAGCTAAGAAATGCCTTCCATGGCCTTTCAGTGAGAGAGGGATATAAAATAGATTCCAGAATCAATCAACAGTTGACGGGAGTCAGATGAATGGATGAACCTCTTTTGATTTGGGTTGGAACATCCAGGACCTGCAACTTAGAAGAATGAAAACAGAACCAAATAAGCTATTGAAAAAACAGAATACATTTATTTTAAAAGGAAGCCTAGATGGTCATGGGATCATGAAAGCTAGACAAATTCCACAAAGGACACATGTAATCTGAAACCTGAGAGAATAAGAGTAAAGAGTATCTAAGCCAAAGTACCATTGTAGAAATAGTATCCACCTATGTAAAGCCTGGAGAAAATCTTAAAAACTGGTAAGAGAGACAAAAGAAAACATGTGTGCTTGCTTAAATGTGTAGAAATATATGGTTCACATGAAATGCAAAATCACTATGACATTGTAGGATGTCAAGGATGGCTCCCATGTTTATTTCTAGTATAGGCAGCTAAACAGGAACCATGTTGTCTTACTTAGATGTAAATGTATTGCACTTCTCATTATGTTTATTTCCCTAAACTTAACTTATTTAGGATAAGAACCAGATCTTATCACTTTCCTGTTTGAAATATCTCTCTAGGCTGTCTGTACTTACAAGAGTATTTTAAATATCCATGACATGGACTATAAGGTCACTCACAATTGGCTTTTACCTGTCCTATAATCATCCTACATTACTCTCCACCTCACTCCAAAGGTTACATATCTTCCTTCAATTCTGTAATGTCAACATATTGACCATCTCAGGTTCTTATCTGTAATATTTATTTTGCTGAAATGTATTTCTTTTTCCTAAATGGCATTGTTCAGTTTCAACCTTTTCGTTTTCGATAGGGTTTCACCATGTAGGTCAGGCTGCCTGACTTTAAACTTACTATATAGCATGGGATGGCTTCAGACTTATAGCAATCCTCTCACCTCAGACTCACAAGCGCTAAAATTACAAGTGTGTACCTCCATGCCTGGCTCAAACTTAAATATCATGTTAGCAAATATGTTCAATAACTCTTTCCTAACCATCTCTTAGGTCTTTTAGTTATTCTTCACATCTTATTCACAATTATGTGTGATTAGTGTGTAAGGTTACATGTTAGTCTCACTCCTCCTTTAGATAATACTTTTTTTACAGTAACCTAAGACTAATAAGAATTAAACTTTATAGATTAAATACCGTTTTAAATAAAAATATTAGCCGGGCGTGGTGGCGCATGCCTGTAATCCCAGCACTAGGGAGGCTGAGGCAGGAGGATTGTTGTGAGTTCGAGACCAGCCTGAGCTACAAAGTGAGCTTAAGGCCAGCCTGAACTGCACAGTGAGACCCTGTCTCAAAAAGACAAAAAAAAAAAAAAAAAAAAAAAAAAAAAAAAAAAAAAAAAAAAAAA
>PVKA01026732.1:0-12624 GCA_004027165.1 Ctenomys sociabilis
ACCAGGCCATCGGGACCCTGAGCACCTTCTTCTGCCAAACATCAGTGGACTCCCAACCGTGGACCAGCGATGCATGCCAGCTGTTTTAAGCTATTAGAATTTGGGGCTGGCATTCTTGTTCCTTGTAATCTGTCTTTACTGAAACTCCTGGGGATGCACAGGCCCCTGGGTTCAAGGTCAGATCTCAGACACAGGAATGAGGCACTCTCCACATGAGCCATGTTTTAGTTTATAGCTCGTCAGTACTTGGGGGTGATTCCCACGGGCCAGGCCCCTGTCTTCAGAGACCCCCTGGGGAGCGGTGTGTCCCTGTAGCCACCACCAAAGAAACAGCACGGCGAGGCAAGCTCCAGCATGTCGGTGTCGGACTGTGGCTTCATCTCCTTCACTTTCACGCTCTATTTTTGCTTTCGCCATCTTGTCATTGCTCACAAGAAGCAGAATTTTGAGTTTTCATAACAAACAATTTAAATTCATCTCCCATGTAGTAGACGGCACAACCGTAAACTGCCGTATGAATTAGGTGTCCCCTCCCGGATGGCGGCAACCAGCACCACTCCCGATGGGTGGTCGGTCCAGGGCGGCACTGGTGACTGAGGTAGGGCCAGCTCCTTCCAGGCACCTTTGCCGGGCTCAGAGCATCCCAGCTGCTACAGGAGCTGCCTGGCGTGTAGCTCTCCTTCCAGCGCTCTGGTATCCTGCTAATCGGGATGAAGCTTGGGATGGGAATCTTGCTGCCTCGTGCAGGAACCGGGGAAGCCAGGGCCCATAATTCCTGTGGGAACAGGTCTTGCTTCCAGTTGACTTCCAGCCGCAGGTCGTTACAGGATCAACAGCGCCCCCTGCTGTACCGCGTGGGGAAAATTAGGAACAGCTCGGATTCTGGGGTCAGCAGAGTGACAAATTAGGTGTCACTCAATTCAGCAGTGCCTCAGGCACTGCTGAATTTGTTGACAGTTGAATCCAACCTGGGCGGCCCATCTTTGAAACGGCTGCACAAGACGATGCCTCCACTTGGACCCCGGGAGGTTATCATTTGATCTCGTGGAAAGTTCCAGAGGCTGAAGCACAGGCCGGGCAGGAGCACGGTCGGCAAGGAAGGAGGGAAGCGCTCTACCCGCCTGCGCAGGATCGCAGGCGTGCAGCACGCGCCGTGGTGGTGCCCAGGCTATTTCTTGCAGAACTCGGTGCCGCTGTATTAGGCTTAGCTGGCTCATCAGAGAGGCAACACCTCCAGGAAGAGCAGATCCCCCTGAGGAAGAGACCTTCGCAGCCTAGGGAAAAGCCACGGAAGTGAGGACCAGAAGGGGGCGTTGGAGGATAAGCGACAGGCACCACCCAGCCTCCCTGAACCCGGGCGGGCAGGGGAGCAGCCCAGAGCCAGCAGGGGCTCTGGGAACGGCACCGTCTCACCGTCTGTGTGCAGCAGGAGGAGGGAGGCGGAGACGGACCTGGGCAGAACTCAGGGGCTCAGCCCCCGTAGGCCCGGGACTCACCGCCTCGGCCTTCCTGGGCAGCTCCCAAAGGACTGAGCGGAAGATGAAGCCAGGAACAGCACTCACTCCTGAACAGAGGTCGTGGGACGAGGGAAAAGACGTGGAGCGGGGCTCCACCCCTGGGAGTGGCCATGGCGGGGCGGCATGGGGTGATAGTGCTTCTGGCTGCAAGAGCTGGGGACGGAGTCCTGCAGGCGGGCTCCCCGGGACAGCGGATTCCAGCAGAGTCCAGGCTAGTGGGAAGACTGGGAATTTCGGGTGCACTTCAGCCAGGTCTTTGGATGACCCCAGAGCGCTCCGGGATGTTGGGGGGGGGCAGACACGGGGCTGCACCCCTGAGAAGGGACAGCGGACTGGGTCCGAGCAGCCCGGAACCTTCTGTAGTCTGGACCCAACCAAGCTGATCACACTCAAAATTAAAATTAAAAAGAAAGTTTTCTGATGACAGCAGTAATACAGTCTTCCATGCAATTAAAAAGTTTAGAAATGTTTAGAATATAACCTTCACAATATAAAGGGCCTAATTTAAATGTATTTGACATTTTAAAACCTAGAAAAAGGTAAAGGCTCTGTATAGACTTTACTTCAAAGCAATGGCTTGCGGGGTTAGGGAAGTGAGCTGGGCAGTGTTGCATCCCGGAGGTGCGCATTACGGTGGAGGTGCGGTGCCTCGGCTTTACAGGTTGGGTGGAAGGGATGCTATCCAAAAGATGGAAGATAAACAGAGGGGAGGATGTGGAGGAGAGAGAGGCCTTGTACGAGGTGTGATGAAACATGTGGTGGATCCAAAAAGGTGCATTGCCATTGCTGTTACCTGCCCTCAAGGTTACCCGTCCCCTTGTCCTGCCGCTTCACACACTCTCGTCCCGCCATTCTTGCCACTGTCTGGAGTAGTCTGGAGGTTCTCTTCTGCATGCTGTTAGCTGTGCTTCTGCGTTGTCTAGAGGCCTGAATTACAGGAAAGTGCTCACCTTTGCGGGTCGGGTCGGCGGCTTCGGGAAGGAGCCCGAGTTCACATAGGTCTGCCGAGCGTGGCGGATGAGACACCGTGTCTGATGTTTTCTTTGTCAGAATTTTCTGTGAATGTTTGCAGCTGTTCAGGAGGCAGAGCGGCCGCAGAGTGATCCTTGGAGAAGGGATATTCTGACCAGCACCAGAGAGTGGCAGGATGACGGGAAGCATGTTCGCAGGGAGGGGGCATCATGAGAGGGTGGTGTGCCAGGATGGAGAGCGCATTCTTAAATTTCCCTTTGGACCTTCACCTGTCTTTTAATCCCACCATACACACTCTCACTGGGCTTGTGAATCGGTGCGGATGAGCCTGAAGGACAGAGAAACGCACAGACCAAGTGGAGGGTGAGGAGAGGAAACCGGTGCCTTGGAGGGGCAGCTGCCAGGCTCATACTGTAGTGAACATGTAGACAGAATCGACCCTAGTGCTTGGTAATGAAAATTTGTGCACACACGATGGAGTACTACACAGCCCTTACGAAGGACAACCTCTCATTTGTAACTACATGGATGAACTCAGAAGAAATCATCCTCGGTCAAGCTAGTCAGTTGCAGAGGGACAAACTTTCAGGATCTCACACATATATGAAATCCAAAACACATGAACTCACTGAAGTGGAGTAGCACAGGGGTGACCAGAGCTTGGGCAGCGAGTGGGGTTGGGCAGGCATTGGGCTGTGGCTATAAGATTTCAGTCAGGAGAAGTGAGTTCAGGAGCCCTGTTATGGGACATGGTGACCAGGGTTGATAAACAAATGAACACTTTAAAACTTTTTTTTTTTTTTTTTTTTTTTGCAGAACCAGGGATTGAACTCAGACCCTTGTGCTTGCCAGGCAAGCCACTAATTCTACTGAGCCATCTCCCTGGCCCTGATCCAGCCCTGAACCCTTTAAAACTGCTGAGTTGATTTGAAATGTTCTTATCCCCCAGACTGCTCTCTCACAACAGCCATGTGGGGTGATGGTTATAATTGGCTTTAGTCATTCTACAGCACATACACATGCCAAAACACGATGCTGTGCATGGTGAACATATTCAACTTCTGTCAATTTAAATAAATTTTAATGGCTGGCCAAATAGCTCAGCAGATTAAAAGGCCTACAAGCAGGTGCAGGGGTTGGGAGTTTGATCCCCAGGCCTGCATTGCCAGCCACACCCCTGGGGTGTGATGGGATGGCAATTGAGACTGGGCATGCTGGCACACACCTGTAATCCCAGCCTTAGGAGGCAGTAAACAGGCGGATCACTAAGAGTCCGATCTAGCAATGAGACCTTCAACACCCTGTAGACCCTTCCCTAAAATACAAAAAAAAAGAATAAATAAATAAATTTTAAGAACAAGTAGCATGAGACATAAAAATATCACAAGACTAAAAACAATTGCAGGGTGATCAATAGACTTTGAACCAAGAATATAAACAGGTACTCAGACCAGTCATACTTAATTACATTAAGGAAATCTATAAAATAGAAAGATATCATTGTTAAAAAATAAATATGCATTTAATAACAAAGCAAACTGTGTGAAGTAAAGCTGGGTCAAAATTAAGGAGTGACACCAATTCCAGGACAGTTATTGCGCCTTAAGCATGCCTTCGCTAGCAACTGGAAGAGCTGTCGAAGCACCTCTCCTGCAGCCTGCTCTCTGGGTACAGCTGCCTACATATTTGTCATCTGCCTGTCTGTGACCTAATGTATTATCTACCTTTTCTCAACACCAGGCAGTCGTCCCATCCACAAGACGCGGGGGTTGTCTTTTGTCTCTCCACCTCGGTCACCTTCATGGTATCGCCTGTCTCTGGATTGGTAGACAAGGGCGGCCTGAGGTGTACAAGGGTGGCCCGAGGTGCACAAGAGCAGCCTGAGGTGTACAAGGGTGGCCCGAGGTGCACAAGGGCAGCCTGACGCGTACAAGGGCAACCTGACGCGCACAAGGGCGGCCTGATGCGCACCAGTGGCCATGGTCCATTGGGCGATTATAAAACCCTATGGCTGAGAGCTGCAGAGTTCACATATTTTCAGCAACACAAACGCATGCACACTCTCTGACAAGGACCGTTCAGTGAGCAGCACATCACTTGCAAATACATTTAAAAGAGTTAACATAATGCAAGATACACTAACTAGAAATGGAAAAAATTAGAAATTGGTATCAGTAACATGCCTAGAAATATTCCCAAATATTTATAAATTAATTAACTTCTCACTAACTCATGAGCACAGAAAAAGCACAAGGGAAAGGAGAAATTATTTCTAGCCGAATGATAATAAAACCCTAAAATAAATAAATAAAGCTGTGAGAACCCTTTGTGGAATGGGACTAAGAAAAGCACCAGGATAGAATTTATAGCTTTAAATCTTTATAGCAGAATAGAAGAGCCAAAACCCGGCTCTAAAACTCCACTTTAAGGAGATACTGGGCTGACCGGTGTGGTGGGGGGCACCTGCAGTTTCTGTACTCCAGGGGCTGAGGCAGGAGGGATGTTGACACTTCAGGGCCAGCCTGGGCTACAGAGCCAGACCCTACCTCTACCCCCCAACACAATTTTTCCTATTTTTTTAATTCAAAAAGTTAAAACAAATAGAAGGAAATAAGATGAGAGAGAAAGTCTGAATTATTTTGGGGTTTCCCTTTAATTTTAGAAATGTCAGTATTTATCAAACCGTACGTAGGCTGATGAGGAGAAAAAAGGAAAACATGACTTATTAATGTCAAAATGAACAAAGGGTGTCCCTACTTTCAGACACTTAAGAAAGTGTATTATGGCTTATTAAAATTTTTGAAAAGTTCTTTGATTTCCCCATGCCTGTAGATATCCAGTCCACCCCAAGGCGCCCTTCAGCCTCCTCCTGGCCACAGTGCTGGGATTGCAGGGCAGGAAGCTTGGGCTGCCAGGTTCCAGGCCACCTTGCCCTGCAGCTGACCTCAGCCCTGAACCCTGCAAGGGCTATGCTGCTGCCCACCTTGAGATGCTGCCTCCAGAGTCCTGGCACCCTGGCTGCTGGCCGTGCCCTGCGCATGCAGGGTTTTGAGTCAGGACAGCTGTGCTCAGAGCCAAGGTCACAGCAGCAGGGTTGCCCCTTCCAGGGCCTCACCTGGGTCCCCTCCTCTAACCCCGATTCCCTTGCGCAGGAAAGCTCTGTGCCAGCTCTGCCTCAGGCCCCTCTTCCTCTGTGTACAGCTGAGGGAGGACAGGACACTGGCACTGTGAGCCCACAGCACAGAGAGCCGGCCTGCGGGCTAAACTGGTGTCCCAGTGGGTACAGCAGACCAGGTCCGTGCTTGGCTTCTTGCCACACTGCGGGGACCTCCGCAAGCCCACGCTGGCCTCATGAGCAACCCTCTCTCTGCTCTGCTCCAGCAGGAGATGTAATCTCAGCACCATGAAGTTTACCCTTACAAAATGCAGAGTTCAGTTGCTGCCAGTTTATCCTCAAAGTCGTGCAAGACCACCTCCACCGCAGGGCTCCAGAGCTTCCTTCTGGCTGGTGGAGTGCACCCCTCCCCTGCCCAGTGCCCAGGCCTGGTGGTTCACCCTCTCTCTGCTGACAGACCTGAGGGGCTCTTAGGCAAAAGCGTGTGACCTGGTGCATTGTGGGACTGCCTGGCTCACGCTGTGCTTCGAGGCTTGTCTAGCTGTAGCAGCGTCTGTGCCGAATTCTTTGTCACGGTGAGATGTGACTCTGGTCACCGTGGTCCTCTTCTTCCATAAGAAGCATCACATGCTCATCCTCTGGCCAGAAAGGACCCATGGCACTAGCCCAGTGCTCATCTTCCAAAAGCCTCCGCTGACCAGGGCTCTCTGTCTGGGGGTGGCATTGCAGGTGCTGGTGCCCTGGTGAGGTCCGAGGAATCGGTGCTCCTGCTGGTCCACGATTCCCCCATGAGGTTCCTACAGAGCCTCAGCCAAGCAGGCCACCTGTGGGGCCCCACCTGGGAAGTGGAATGCACAGCATCCTTCACGGGATGTCGGCCTGCAGGTGTCCCAGGCCGTGGGGCTATCCGTGTAGCTTAGGTGTGAGAGCCACCTCATCCCAAGCGCAAGCTCAGGGTGTGGAGGGAGGGCCACTCGCAGGGTCCCAGACTCCAGGCGCCCGTGTGGAGTAGCCTTGCAGTGGGTCTCTAGCAGGAAGCCCCCAGTTCCCTGCATAGCCCCTATCGAGGTCGCGTCCTGTTCCTTAGGGTTATTTTCTTCAGGGCAGCATGCAGATGGGACCTGGGGCACCAATTTGCTTGACTCAGGAGACACGCCAGAGCTGTGAAGCACATTTGACTTCACAGGAAAATTAAACCTGAATACTTTTCATCATAAATACATTGGGAGTGATTTTAAAGCGACTTCTTAAGGAAAAATATAGATTGTTAGCCCTGTAAATCAAATATACTCTGCATTGCAATGTGATAGGAAACAGTTCTGGGTATAAAGTAATAGCCCTTCAGCCCTGCAAATAAATCATGAAATTATATAATTAAAATATGTTAATGGCAGCAAACACCGGCACACGGAGGAGAACTGTCACGGGTGGCCTGGGAGGTGGCTCCCTGTGCTGTGTGAGCTTTACGGTGAAAGCAGTGCGGAGTGTGCAGAGCGGGGCTGAGGCCTGACGAGCCAGCCGTGGTGCACAATGAAGTTGGAATGAGCCCACGGTCTCTACTTGCAGGCAAAACAAATCAAGCAACAATAATAACTACAAAAATCCCCATAAATTCCACTGAATTCCCACCCAGGTTGCCACAGTCTACATAGTGAAATCAATATTTCAGTAAAAAGCAATAAAAACATGCAGAGGGGAAAATAATGCATCCCAAGCACACTCGTGCATGCAGTAAAAACAAATATTTCCCTGACTATTGGTAGAATAATAAACAACATGGAAATTTTTTCTAAAAGAATTGCAATCTAAGGCAGCAGGAGTCCTGGTTCAAGAACTGCTGTCTCCTTTTCTCATTGAGCTACAGCTGTAGAAATTTACAGCTGGCTGTTGTGGAAATAGCTGTGAGCATCCTTATAGGTGGCGGTGGTCGTCTGAGTGGCCTCAGGCAGGTGGCTGGGAGGGAGCCTCACAGGGGAGTCGCACGGGACGGGGCCACCCCACCTCTGTCCCCTCCTCTCTGTGCTAGTGGTCAGGATGGCCTGGCTTGGAGAAGTCACCAAAATACCTGTTGAATGAAGACCAGTAAGTTGAGAAGGTGGATAGATGGGCAGGAGGGGACGCTCTCTAGGTACTCCCATCAGGCTTGGGGGGAAGACAGGGATCCATGAAAGAGCGGGATTGTGGTAACCCTGAGTGGCAGACCTTCAGGCGGCCTACGCGGTACCTTGGGAAGCACCTGCACCTCCCACTTCTCCTCCCTGTTCTTCTCACCCCGTTAGCGTTTCCACCTCAGGCAAGGAGCTAGTGCTTCCAACTACTTCTCCAGGAGCAGAATAGGAAGAGCCCCATTTCTGGCTGTGAGGCATGGGACGGCATGAACTGAACTGTGGGGAGATCAGAGCATGGCCAGTACACAGACACCAGCAGTAACTTCTCTAAGCAGCCCTCATGCCACGTTCCTTCCCCGGCATCCCAAGGCCAGCACTGTGGGCTCTGTTGTCACCTGACCCATGATGAGCATCAGAAGTCAAGGTCCCCATCTCCCATGGAAAGCTGAGCAAGACGAAGTGTGTTTTCTTCCCATCCAGAGAAAGGAATTTCAGAGTTGACAGATGTGTGTTTGTACTTTCCTTTGGCAAGATAACTAACTTTCCTTTGCTTCAGCTTCTGACTGTAAAATACAGCTATTCAGGCCGTCGTGACTTGGAACTTAGAGAGAGTGCAACCTAGTGGTCAGCAGCGCCTGGGCACAGTAACCTTCTCCTCCGTGTTTCACCTCAGAGCTGCAAAATGCAGATGACGGAGTGCACGCTGAACGCTATAATCATTGCAGTGATCCAAGAAAATGTGAAATAGTAGAGCCTAATAGAGCGCCTAGTTACAACCACTGCTCAGTAACAGTTGTAGCCATTATTGTTACTTGGAATTAGGTTAGAATAATTATGTCACCTCCTTAAGCTGCAGGGACAAAAGATTGATTGAAAATTATTTAAGCAAACTTAGAAAATTCAGATTCCTGTGCCAGGAGAATCCAGGATCAGGCCTCGGGAACTTCAGGCTGCTGGCACCCAGGTGCTGGCTCCACGCTGTCCAAGTCTCCCTATCACTATTTGCAGTGTCGGTCAAGCAAGAAATGGGGACTGCAGAAGCTGGTGCTAAATCAGGAATCAAAGAACGGGCAGAGCCAGTCTCAGAGCTCCAGCCTCAGGGTTGCAAGGTGGTGGCTGAGCTGGGAGCCGAAGTTGCACTGACCTGAGTTTGAAGCTTCCTGGAGATACCTCAGGGTCCCATTTTCTTTATCTGTGAAACAGACAGGACTGTAGCAGCCACTGTCGATGAAGTGCAATAATGCATGAACTGTGCTTCGATTCATGCAGAGGGACCCACTAGCATGGCTGTTACTAACTCTGGAAAGCAAACATTGACTACAGCCTGGAGAAACTAGAATGCTGCACATCACTGCAGAGAATGTAGGGGGCACAGGACCAAGAAATGGAAGGGGGAGGGGGAGGGATATAGAAAGAAGTAAGATCCGCCATGTGCACCTGCCCACCCACCAGGATGAGCGAGATCGTCCTTATTACAAACATGCAGTTAAAAGAACAAAGGAAGGAGTCTTAGTTGCTTACTGCATTGCTGGGGCAAACACCCAACCCTCACAAGGTAAAGGAGGCAATGTTTCTGTCATCTCACAGTTTATAGCAGTTTCAGAGTCGGCTGGCTCCAAGGCAGGGCTGCAA
The DNA here is from genome assembly GCA_004027165.1 of Ctenomys sociabilis. Lineage (NCBI taxonomy): Eukaryota > Metazoa > Chordata > Mammalia > Rodentia > Ctenomyidae > Ctenomys > Ctenomys sociabilis. The sequence continues at coordinate 9,345 of PVKA01026732.1, forward strand.
GGTAGGGGGCATGACAGAGGAGAAACAGTCCCTGGCAGGCAGGCAGGCAGGCAGGCAGCCCCAAGCAGCAGCCCGGAGCCTCCCTTCCTGTTTACGCTCCACCCACACTGCAAGCCTATTGGACAGGGCCGCCTGCACCGAGGGAGGGGCTTCACCGTGCCCGCACCTAGATGTACGCCAAGCCACCGTGGACTCATCCCGTTATTACTCACCCTTGGTTCACAGTGCACACTCTAGACTCAGCCTCCTCTGGGAGTGTGCGAGGTTTTAGGGGGATACGTTAGATACGAACCATGACAGAAGAAGATCTAGGGACAGGGAAGGAGGTGGGAGGGGACGGAGTGGGGACTAAAAACAGTTACAATACATTCGGCCTCAAGGCTTACTCCCTCAGGAGAGTAGAACCGTTATGTACTGTAAATGTGCTAATAAGAAGCATAGGAATGCAGGGTGATGCAGGAATTCCATTCAGTCTAGCAATGCACATGTAGAGGGACCCTCCCCCAAAAGGGGAGGGCATGGACACACAGACACACAGACATAGACACAGACACAGACACAGACACACACACACACACACACACACACACACACACACACACACACACACACACCAGTACTATTCATACCCAGCCAAAGGTAGAAACAACCTAATTGTCTACTGTGGAGTAATGGGACAGAGGACATTTTTTAGTGGGGGTTGACAATGCTTTGGAGCCAGACATGAGGGGTGCCACAGTGCACCATGGGAACCCATCATGTGTGCTACTTGACGAGAAAATGGCCTGCTGGGAAGTGGTTCATTTTATGCTACGTGATTTTCTGCACAATAAAAAATGAACTACGAGAAGCTAAAAGAGAAATCTCCGTAGCAGTGATCCAGATGTACGAGAAAAGCAACAGGGCTGTGCCGTTCTTCGGCGGCTTTCTCCCCTACCCTGCTCCCCCCCTTCCCTCCCCCCTTTCTCCTCCACCTCCAGCGCTCCTTCTCTCTATTGTGCTTCCTCTCCCAGGGCCCTGTCAGTCAGCGTCCCCACAGGGGACAGTGGTGGAATGTTCTTCAGTGAGGAGTCCACGGGCGAGGTTCCACTTGGCAGGGGACACACAGCATGTGTCCTCCTTCCGTGAGCAGTGCTGCTAGAGCGCGTGTGTGCACCTCAGTAAGTCACAGGACTTGAGGCCCTGGCTTGTTCTGGGTCCTTTCCGGCTCACGCCCTCGAGACGGCTTGGCTGGCAATGCACTTGGAGGTGGCTGTTGTGCTATATCAGTTCCCACCGGATGAATCTATTTTCTGATCTTCCCTTCCAGGGAAGACACGGCTAAGGGCCTGCTGACTGGCCATACCTAAGGGGACAATCAATGGCTGAAGTCCGGCACAGTCAGTGAGGGCTCCACAAGGAGAGGGCGAGCTTGACGTTGGCGTTGGAGCTTCCCACTCTGGACGGCAGCCGGGCTCTGATGTTGCCAGCTGTAGGGACCTGGATCTCACAAGAAAAGAAGACACCCACCATAGGTTCTTCAAGTAGACCAGAGCCCAGCCTGCAAAGCCAGCGTCGCAAGTCTCAGATGCTCCCCCACACGCAGCGGGGTGGCATTTCCCATGTGTGAAGACCTTTAGAAGAACTCACCACAGTGCTCCAGTAGGGTCACGTGACCATCCTGGGCCAATCACTGCTGCCAAGGAGCAGGTTCACGCTGATTGGCCAGTCATGCATCACGTGATGTCTCCATCCTCAAGGAAAGCATTTGAATTCAAGGTGAGGCATGCGTGGTGTCCAATGGAAAAATCTAGGAATTTTTCCAGAACCTCAGGAAGGACCCTAATGCAGGCAGGAAACACACTATTCCAGCAGGTGACAGGATCCTTGGGAGCATTCCTGAATTTCTGGAGAATTTGCATCTAGAGTGCACTTTCTGGAAATATATAGTACACATTACATCAGCAGACCCACCCGAACTTTCAAGCAGGAATTCATGAAGACCTCATAGGCACAGAATGGCCTAGAAACAGTGGTGTAATCAGCATGCACACCCACACACACTCACACTCAGAACACACTCACACACACTCATAACATACCACACTCTTAGAAGAGTCTGAGCAAAGACTTGCTTTAGGGAGCCAGTGCCCGCCACAGCCTGGCTCTGCCTTCCGGGGAGGCACTTCATGCAGGGGCTTTTGCTCCCTGATGGGCTTCTGTCTACTCTCTGATATTGCTACTTTTTTCTTTCCTTTCCTTGTTTCTGAGATGCCTACAGATCATTACTAATTGGCAAGGAACGATTTCCCCCGCTCACTTGAATGCAATGGACGATGCCTCTTTCAGAAGGCTAAATGAGCCCTTCTGATACCTGCCTTCCTTCTGAGGGGATTCTTAAGCTCAGTGACATTTATTGGCAGGCACTGATTAGTCTGCATGAGCCAACTCTGCCCTGTGCTGGACCATTCTGGAGACGCAGTTACCCCAGCCCCCACCCTGTCATTCACAGGGAGACAAATTCTCCCCAGACACTGCACTTGTCCCAGCACTGTCAGGACGGTGCTTGCTCTGCCTTTTGTATTCCTTCCTGCATCACAAGAACTTCAGCATCATGCCTCAGTGGCCAAGGTCTGGCATGTGGGCTGGATTCCTGGGAAACCTGGCTGCACTTTCAGAATGCCCAGGACCTGGAGGTTGGGAATCACTTTCCCTCCAGCCTTGTAGGTGTGCTGCACTCCTCGATTTATAGCACACAGCAGTGCAGGTCTGAGGGGAAGAATGGATGCTATGAACACGCCCGCTGTGAAAGGAGGTGTGGGCTGACTACCAGGCAGAGCAGGGCTGCCGGCGGCTCGCTCCCTCCTCATGTTGGCCCCAGGTGGGAACATTTCTCCTGTCTTTGGTGTCCCACACTGTGCAGCTCAGTGTCACCTGCTCTATGGAGCCCTCCCAAGTTCAGCCCAGGTTCAATGCGCTCTTTCTCCCTATGGCCTACAACACTTTGTCTTTTTTTAATCACAGGAGACACCAGACTCAGCTCACCTTAAATTAAAGAAAACGTGTGTTTTCAACAGCCTGGTAGTAGAATAGCAAATTTCCACCTGTGTCCACATCTTGATTCCAGGAATCTGCAATGCACACCAGCAGTAGCAGAAGGGACACTGGAGGTGTCATTAAACTTAATGTCACAAGATAGGGGCAATACCTTGGATTATCTGGGGTGAGGACAACATACCCACCTCAATCCTCATGACAGGGAGGCAGGGTGTGGAGAAAGGAGAGGTCAGGATGCCAGCAG
>PVKA01026733.1:0-31373 GCA_004027165.1 Ctenomys sociabilis
CCCCCCCCGACATACACACCAGCTTCCATCTGAAAGTGTCTCAAAACACTGGTCTGCAAACCACGGGGTCAAGCTTTGTTGTGGGAAAATGCATATTCATGAGGGTTTTGAGGAACTTCATTAATATGCCAGGAACCTCTCCTTCAGGAATGGTACATAAGCTATTGCTTTATTTGGCCAACATGTTGTTTTAAAGGCATGATGAAATGACTAAAGCAACACTTTAATTATTTGTTTAAGGTAATTTTTGATCATCTCATTAGAGTTATAATTTCTTCACTTTTATAGGTGATTCAAAGCCTCTCACTCATTTAGATTTTTATACTCCAAGGAGCTCTGTGTAAGCACCTGTATCATTTTTGAAATCTGAGTAATTTTCTGCTTCCCTCTGCTTTATTCCAGAAAGATTTGATCGCCAGGAGGTTTTTCAGGACATTATCAAAGCACTCATTTTTGGTAAGAGTCGGGGTCTCCTTGCACGGGGTGAGCTTTTGGCTCCGATGAGCGGGGGTGTGGCTTGCTGGAGGCCTGCCCTGCCCACGAGGGCCGAGGGCTGTGGCCTTCTGTGTCCAAAAACATCGTGTGTGTAAGTCAGTGTTTGTTCACCTGAGCACAGAGAGATTAAAATGGGGCTTGAGTCACAGCCAAGGAGAGAATGAACATGGGCTCACTGCTGGGCTCGTGCCTCGCCCGGCGCTGGTGCCTCTCTGCCCTCCACAGCAGCGGGAACAACCATGTGTGTGCTGCATCTGCCCCCCCGTCAGTCACTCTATGTTCCTGTAAGCTATTGATCTCTTCTCACTCAGTTGTACACATGTGCAACCCCCTGGACCTGTTTACTTTGATAGCAGATTCCCACAACAGTTGCCACTGAAAATCTTTCACTGTCCAGCATGCCAACTGGTTACACATCAAGCATCCCTTTTCTGAAAATCTAAGGGCCAAAATGTTCCAAACTCTGAAGCCTTTGGGATATCAACATGAAAAGTATGATGAAAGTATTTCCAAATCTTAAAACCTCTAAAATCTGAGACATTTCTGGTCCCAAGCATTTTAAATAAAGGACAATAAACTCCGCTTTGAGAAGTTAACCATTATAAACTACTCAGAAGCTGAGCAGATCTACCTTGGATCCAAAAGAGGCCTCCTCAGCCTGCCAGGGATGAAGGACAGCTCCAGGCTGCTTTGGTAAAACTGTATTGCAGTCCTGATCACACCCAGGATTGGCACCTGGTTTATTGTCGCCCTGCAAGAGCTGTAAGAGCTGAACTCAGCTCTCTGCAAGGTGCTCAACAAGGGGAACCTCTGCAGGAAAGGGATGTGGGTAAAGGGGATCAGGCTCAGGTGGGCTGGAGGAGGAGGCTGTGTTTGGAGAGAGGGCAGCAGAGGAAAGGCTGTTAGACTTCAGAAGAAGGAGCCAGCCTTGGTCTCTGGGTCCTGCTGTCCAGAGCTGGTCTGAGCTTCTGGTAGGTTCAGTGAACTCACGGATTTGAAGAGAAGGCACATGAGGAAGGCGTGGACATGTCATCTTCTTAAGAGTGCCATACATGGGGAAGTAATAGCTTTGGGACTCCAAAAGGATAGGAGAACTTTGGGTATCCTAGTGCGGAAGTTCTACGCCAGTTCTGAGGCTGTGGATGAAGGTTCACGGGCACAGGGAGGGAATTCTGCAGTGTCATACCTGATTTAAAACCACTGTTTTGCTTCCAAGGTAGTAGAAGGCCATAGGTCTTGCTGTATGAACCACTTTGAATGTTTTTGCTGTGTTTAGAAAACATAGCAGCTTTGTTTATGTCACTTTTTAATCCACAATCTAGTTTCTGTCTGGGCAGGCTCCAGTAATCACCCTGCTGGGCATTAGCAGGATTTCCCTGGTATTGAACCCGAATGTTCTTATCACAGATGTCCTCACGGGTTCTGTGGTGGCTTTTGGACAGGACACATTCAGAAGGCATTTGAGACAGATAGAGAAAGTGGCTCCATGCCAAGGGAGCTGGGCAGAACTTGAGAGGGGTCGCATGACTTCTAAGCGGTTGGACTGAGAGTTTCCTGGATATTTTCTCAGTTGTCTGTTTTTAAAGTTTGTCGATTGACATTTGTCCCAGCAACGTGACCCTTTCTGTTCCACCTAGCTTTCAGTTGCAGACATCACCCTTCACTTTATCAGATGTGTCAACCACTTCTGGCACTGAAAGCGTTAAAGCACTTGGAAGGATTATGCAGAAGGACACAATTTTTGTTTATAAGTGGCAGTCAGGACAGACTGTAAAGGGAGCCCTTCCTTGTGAGTAAGCAGTCTCACAAAATATGGTGAGATGCTGATCTCCCGGGATCCCTGGGTCGGACAGCCCCCCAATCCACCTGCCCTCTAGGAACAGCCCCCCATCCACCTGCCCCCCAGGAGCTGTCTGCTGTGAAATTGACTTCTTGAAAGTTTCCTTAATGAACTTGGGGTGCCACTGGGTTCCAATGGAGGCCTGGATTGATTCAGTTTATACCCCTAATGTATAAGTAAGGTACAAAGTTTTTTTCTGTCTCAGCCCAGAAGGGACCTGCTGGAGTTCTTATGTGCCCTGAAATACCATAGAGACTCAAGAGTTGGTGGCACTAGACCAGGTGCTGGGCTGTCTCAGCCAGTGCTGCCTCACATCTGCACATAATAGTCCTGGCATTTCAGTGAATGCACCCATCACGATTCTCCGCAGCCTCCCGGCAAAAAAGCATATTCCTTCTTGGAAAGAAAAGTGGTGGCAAAATGAATATTTTTAAATGTCAATTAGCCAGAATGAATCTCTGTGCTCAGATCTACAAAGAGAAGAAAGGACCAGGGTTTATTTATTTTTCTACTACAAATGGAACCATTCTGTAACTTCAGAATACTAATGCCCATAGCGAGCGGATGTGTCCTCATAGAATAGCTGTATGAATATGCGTCTGCTTACAGGAAACGTGCAGGGGTTCTTTTCTAGAATATTTAGATTGTAGATTATTTTATCAACCCTACATGTCCTTGTTCTGTAAAATGCCTGAAGGTTGAAATATATACACTTGATGATCCTGAAAGAATGTTGAAAAGATTAATAAATTGTATTTAAATCATGGCAAAGGCAGAAAGTACAGAGTGAGAAGTTGTTGCGTTTATGAACATGGCTGGCTGGTGGCTTATCTGTGGGTTCCTTGCACTGGACACACACAAATGTGGTGCAAATTCCAGCCAGAAATGGCAGGTTCAGAGAAGGGCACAGTAATTTCTCGCTGCCAGGCAAGGAGAAACACAGAGCCAGAGCACTGAGGAAGAATGCAGTGGGACTAGGATGGCGAGCCCCCTGGCGGGGTGATCGCTGGCCGCTGATGAACCAGGAAGCGTGACTCCCACGGAGCAGGACAGGAGCGGCGGGCAGGTCATAGTGTGAGCCTCGGAACAAGATCTCCTGTGGACAGGGACCAGGAGGGGGCAGGGAGTGGCGCCGGCCAAGTGGGAAGGGGTGCAGGACAGGTCACTGGTCACAGGGGAGGTGACGAGATGATGTCTCCGTGTCGTGTCACACGCCCAAGCAAATGCCCGCAGTTAAAGATCCCAGTGCAAAGAGAAAAATGTGAAAATACACAGAAGGTGCCTCCCACATGCATTCAAGGTAAGAAAAGGTCGCACATGTGCGCACGCACACGCGCACACCACAGAAGACTAATAAATTAAACATCAGTATCAACAATGTCTTTGAAAGAATTAGGGATGGGAATAAATACTCACAATGGATTTGCTGTAAGGAATTAGTATTCTCTTTGTATGGAGAACTCTTTCAAATCAGTAAGATAAAAAATCAACAGAGTTGAAAAATGGGCATGGAGAAGAGACAGAGATGACTCACAAGAGCGCGCTGTGCCTCCCTTCCTGTTGATCAGGGAGCCAGATAATGAGGCACCACCTCGTACCCGAGTGCTGGAATTAGAAAGTCTGCGCAAGTGAAGGTTGGCAAGCGCGCGGTGCAAGGAGCCGTTCACCCCTTGCTCATCAAGGGCTACAGGGTAAAAATCCCTTCGGTGAATAGCTGCGTGCTCTGTAACAAGGGGAAGATGCAGGTCCCCATAACCCAGGAACTGCTAATAAAGAGTGCATGTTTTTGTGGACTGTGAAGTGGATTCAGTAGGGTTCTCCACAACATCAACAACAAAACACAAAAACAAAAATACAATAAAAAAGAAAAAGTAGGGCCGGCCAAATAGCCCAGCAGATAAAAGCACCTGCAAGCAGGTGCAGGGGCTGTGCATTCATTAGCTGGGCCTGCTGTGCCGGCCCTGGCCACGGGGTGCACTGAGACAGTACCCCAGCTCTTGGGAGGCTGTAAACAGGCAGATCACTATGAGTACAATCTAGTGGTGAGATCCTGAACACTTCTCTAAAATTCTACAGAAAAAAAAAGACAAAGCAGAATAGGATATATGAAAAGTAGGATATATGAAGCAGTTTATTAGGTGATAAAGTATTATCTCAGATCTTATGGAGGCAGAGAAGTCCCCCAGTCTACCACCCATGAGCTGGAGGCCCCATAACACTGTGGGTGCAGTGCAGATTCCTGAGAGCCAGGAAGCTGACGATATGGATTCCAGACCTGAAGACTCTGAGAACCGAGGTTGCTGGGAGTGGCAGGAGTCCAGTGCCCCAGCTCAAGCAGCCGGACAGAGTCTTCTTTCATGGTTTTGTCCTCCTTAGTTTGCGTTGGTTTCGGTGCAGCCCACACAAGCTGGGAAGGCCACCTGCTTTACCCACTGCACCAATTCAGATGCCCTCCAGAAATATCCTTACCCACAGAAATAATAACATGTAACCATGCATTCTGGGTACCTTGGGGACCAGTTAAGTTGAGACATAAAATGAATCATCATAAGTGGGGTCATGGTGAATATTTACAAACACAGTGGGAAGGATTACATAGAAGACATCAAACAAAATACATTCCCCAGGGAAAAGAGTGTGTGTCTCGAGTTGAAGACAGAGTTTGGACAGAGAGTGGGGGAGAGGGGTAGGGTAGGTGTGGAGGGTGGGAAGCCTTGTGTGGGGCCTTCACAGGTGTCGGTTTCATGGTTCTCTGCGTCATCTTCTGGGGACTTGAGAAAGCTGATGGAAGAACTTCCTGGAAACACCAGAGCCGCTGTTCCTGTGTCCCTCTGACAGGTTGTCTTGCTCCTGCTTGCTAGTGGATCCTCTGATTGGCTGACTTCCTGGCCTCATGTTCATACAGAAGCATCTCTTTGTCTTTTGATTGAAATGGTAAAGATTTAATCATTCCTCCTCTCTGGGAGGGGCTGAGCCCACGGAGCTGGCTCTGTTCTTTCTAATGGCCATGTTGAAATGTGGTGATCCATTTGCCCTGTGTGGCTGTTCCCAAGGCTCTTGGGCCCCCTTTTAGGGATACGAATTGGACATCTGCATCCACTGTTCTTCTGCCCTTGATGCCTTCCTGAGTGGTCGCTAACTTCACTGTGGATTTGGATGGCTGCTCCTCTGAGATCCTTCAGCCTGATGCCTCACACAATGCATACCCAAGAAAGATGCTATCAGCATTCAGCTCCAGCTTCTTAAATGTTCAGAAGTGCATTTTCCTTGTCTGCAAGGTGGGGACTCAGGATTTTGGAGACAGATAGGTTGTGAATGAACCACATAAGAAGCGGCTACCGGTAGCCCTTGTTCCTGGGTGTTGTTGGTTGCATCTCTGGAGGTGGCAAAAAGAGAGATGGATTTGTTTACTTTTAACCACATAGATCACAGATATACATAGAAATGTTAGTTTAGGATTGCCAATGGATTTAGTACATAGTTTCAGATATTTGAAAACTCCTGCTTTTCTCAATGAAATTAAATTTCATGGAGAAGGGGAAAAGAAAATCATCATTATCCTTTTTTAAAAAAGATGTAAAAGGCGTTAGGAAATTCAAGAAAATCGCAACAGGAGAAGCTGCTACTAGCTGAAGCCTGCCAGAGTTTGCTGAACTGAAGGGTGTTAGCCATTTCTGTATCTAATATTTTATTAATGCTGTTCAGATGATATTAATTATACCCAGCCCTAATTAATGACATTAGTATGCGAGTGGTCCTCAGTGTTCTGTGGTCCATGAGGTGTGTGTGAAAATAGTCCATGTGGCTGGGAAGTGCTGTCAGCTCCTCTCGTGGACAGCTCCAAAGTACCACATTAGGCAAGGGCTCCTTGATGGGACAAAATCCCTGATGTCCATAAGTTAAAGGAGTAAAGGCTCGTTGTAGCTCATGGTGTGTGGAGGAGTCGGCTCATAGTTGGCTGGCCCCGAGGCAGGGCGGCATGGCCGAGGGGCATCACGGAGGAGAAGCAGCTCGTGGTGTGGGCAGGAGGCCGCGTCCTTCCTTTAGTTTTCTCTTTTATTTCATTCAGGCTATGAGTCCATTAGGTGGCGCCACCTGAACCTGTCTTCCTTTTTCAGTAAATCCATCACTCACACCCAGCCCTGTGCTAAACCAATCAGTGGGTTAATTCACTATCCCACATGCGTGGTCCAGTCATTCTCAAGAGTCTCACCTCTGAGGTTTGGGGGACCTATCTAGATATAGGCCACAGTGAGGACTTAAAAAGTCCTACATGAAAGAAACTTATTTAATTCTATATAATCAGTCATGTTCCAAACTTACGTTTAACCATGTGTATCGCAAGCATACATGGAAATGTTAAAGTCTTCTACGACAGCATGTATTTGATTTGGTAAATGACATACTTGCCTGTGGAGGTGCTCGTATATCTTCCAGATATACACTGTAGGGGCCCATGTATTATGGCAGAGGCTCCTACAAGGAATTTTGTTTTTCTGAAGTCTTGGGTTACCATCGGATTCAGTGCATTTGCAAGTCCTGCCAAGGACACTGGTTGGGGTGCACCAGCCTTTGGAGGTGGATGTCAAGGTGAAAGTACTCAGAAGCCCTTTTATCCCTGAGGCTGCTGCCTCCTGTAGTGGAGAGGTAATCATGTACAAGGAAGGCCATGACATTCCTGGTCGCAGGGAGTCAGAGAGCCAGGGCCGCGGGACGACACTGCCACTGACCTCCTGTGCCTCGGTGGAGTGTATGGTGTTGTCTCAGTGACTCTTCTCTCATTGCTGGGACAAATGCCTGACACTCCGAATGAAGGCAGGAAAGGTTTATTTAGCTCACAGGTAGTGGAGGGTTCAGTCTGTACTCAGCTGGTTCCAAGGCAGAGTGGCACATGGCCATTCATGGCAGCAGCAAACAGCAAGAGCAGAGGGAGGGACGGCAGGTCTGCCAGCCAGCTAGCCTCTCTCCCCTCCTTCATTTGCAATGCAGATTACCTGCCCCACAGCAGGCATGGCATCTACACCCACAGTAATCAATCACAAACTCCAGATGCCACCCCAGGACTGCCTGAGGCTTTGGGGGCCACCTACGCACAAACTATACCAGGTGTGTTTTTCCTGAGTTGATTTTTATTCTTTGTTCATTTATGTGTGTTTATACTGAAAAACTAGAATGGTGGCAAGGTGTTGTTTTGGGCATGGGCTGATGCGAGATTTGAGAGGCAGCACTTGGCCTTTACGTCGAGCATCGACCACGACAGGAAGTGGCCGTACTTTGGGGGCTGCACACCCAGAGCTTTAAGGGAGCTCAACAGTGGGCCTTGTGGGAAGGGGGTTTAGTCCACTAGTTTATTCAAGAGGAAGCAGCATATGATCTTTCATCCCAAAGGAGAAGTACAAAATTTTAAGAGAAAAGAAAGGAAGGTAAGGCCTTCCACAGCAACAGAAGTACATACCATAGTCCTTTATATCCGTGGATTTGCCTTCTGTGGCTTCGGTTTTCCACTACCAACAGCATCCTGAAAATACCAGTATTTGTCTTGACTGGAGAGAGGGAGGCCACATTCCCATAGCTTTCCTTGCAGTCTGTTATTATACTCAATTTTATTAGTTATTACCATGCATCTCTCCTGTGCTTAATTCATAAATTAAAGTTTACTGTAGGTATGTGTAGGAGAAGACATGGCACAGCTAGGGCCTAGGGGACCTGGGGACATGGCCCCCATGGGTTGAGGGCGCTGCTCTTCATATGACTGAAATGTGGGCATAGTGAGCACTATAGCAGGTCCTGAGGAATGAGACCAGCTTGAGGGTGCAGCCAGAAGGGCGGCAGTGGCCAGGTGGTCCTGTGTCGGTGTTCCTTGGCACGGCACGCAGCAGGGTTTAGTGGGTTTTCATCAGAGAGCTGACACGATGGGGTGGGCTCTGTGCTTTCTGTAGGTGACTGTGCAAGACAGGGGACCGGGGTGAAGGCTGGTGTACCAGAGCCTCCTTAGAGGGTCACTGGGGAGAGTGAAGGCTGTTGTGGAGAGACAAGCCTGAAGTAGGAGACACCAAGGAGGAAGAGTTGGCCATGCAGGTGTGGACAGTGCAGGCCAGGGCTGCTCGGAGATGGCGTGAAGCGGGGACTTGGGGTGCGGGGATTTGGAGGTGGGGAAAGGCTTGCTGTGTCCTTTGTTCCATGGGGCGCTGCTGGGCTTTTGGGGAGCGGGTATGGACTTCGGTGGAGGTGGTTCAGAGGCTTGGGGATATAAGGAAATTCACCTTTTCTCTCCAAGAGTTCAGTAATTCAGTCTGCAGAAATAAACAGACAAGAGGCAGGTTAATAGGAGAAGAACACATGCTTAACCTGTGTGCCGGGAAGTCAAAATATAAAACTGACAAGTAGGCTTCGTGTCTGGGCTTCGAGTAGTTTTTGGGAAAGCTCTTCCCTGTGCTGGCTGTTCCTGGGTCTCTTGGCTTTAAGGCAGATTTGGGCCCACTCCCTGAGCCCCAGCTGCAGCCAGTCACTTAGAGGTGCTGCAAAGAGGGGAGTATGTTGCTGACTCTTGGCCTTGGGGTAACCAGCACCCTGGAAGTGAGTGAGAACTGTGTCCAGGGAGGGGGCAGGAATACATGGGAAGGGGCATGGCACTGTGGGAAGGGGTGTGGCACTGCCGTTAACTGGTGATGGGCCCCAGAGACCAAGTAGAGCTTCCAGAGAGTGAAAGTGAGCACAGGATTTGCTTTTACTGACAACTGGACAAGGAGAGAAGAGAGGTGGAAACTGGCTGTTTTTCTGTAAAGGTGGAAAATTTTGTCTTTGCGTAAAGATATCCTGAGCGTTCAAGAATGGGAAAAGTGCAGCGTGCATGCATAACAGATGTGGCAGGAGGAGCACAATAGGGGACCTGGTTCTTACCAAGAGGCCTTCCCTCACGTTTTTTCTGGAGGGACCAGGGGGAAGAAGCTGAAGGGGTTTCCAAGGGGTCTGCCTCTGGAAGGTGGGGTCAAGTCCATGACTCACAGAAGGGAGCTGCCGCGGTGGAGGCGTGCCTGCAAGTCACCGGTGGTTTGTGCAGACGCCTGCACTAGTGACAAGTGTGCTGCGGCGGGTGGATTTGAATTATATGAAGGAGGCTCTGAAAGGATTCCCCAGGGAAGACCTCTAGTCTTATTTTGAGCCTCAAAAACACTGGAATGCCTGTGGGGCTTCTCAAAGCCAAAGCTGAGGGAAATGGACACATATCTGGATGTGTAGCTTTTTTAAAGTCAGCCTTAGTCTCACACCAAAGTTAAGTATTGTGTGGTAGGAGAAACCAGAAGTTGTTACTGACCAAGGGGTCTGTGAGTTGCCAAAGAAAGTTAGCCCCTGCCTGTGACAGTGGCCCCAGGGAACCCATCAGTTTTGAGGCGCAATGAGCCAATAGATAAGTTGCATTTATTGATCTTTCAAGGTTTATGGGTAGGGGTAGGATCTAATAGAGGTCCCAGCATCCTCTTGTGCCCACGTCTGTTGTTCTGGGTGTGTCATGGTGAAACCACATGTCATGGTTTAGGTCTAGATGTCCCCCCAAAACTTCAGACTGTCATGGGAGGCAGGCTTCTCAGAGGTGGCCTAATCTAGTGTTTCTGATTGATTCCTAGTGCCATGCTGGGATTGTGGGTATGAGTGCTACACTCATCCTAGGGTGGGTAGCTGTGTGCAACATAAGGGACAGAAGGAGACCTCTCTTGTCTTGCTCCTCTCTTGTCACTTTTGCTGTCTTCCACCACTGTGAACTGTTGTCCCTCTGCCACCTCACCCTGGAGCCAGCTGACTGGGGACTGAAACCTCCTCAAACTGTGAGGCAGGTAAACCTGTCCTCTGTTGGCTTTGGGTGTTGGGCATTTTATCTCTGTGAAGTTCCGCCTCTGCCCTGGGCAATGCCCGGGAGACGAGCATCTTGCCTGAGTTCGTCTCCCTGTGAGCGCATTCCTTCCATCTGCACCTGGCTCACTCAGCATCACTGCGTCCCTACTGCACCTATTCATTCAGTTTCACTTGCTGAGGTTTGGTTACCTATTGTCACCCTTGGCCTGGAAAAAATGGATGGAAAACTCCAGCAATAATTCTTAAGTTTTAAATTGGAGACTAGGCATGCATAGGTCACTTGTGGTTGTTGTGGCTATGGGACTGCCTGTGGAGATACTGGTTTCACAGTATTTATTTTCAAATAGTCCTTTCCTCCAAAATATTTGTATTTAACTGACTTATTTGAATTTATTTTTAGGGTATAGTATATTGATGCAAGTACAGTGTATAATAATCAAATCAGGGTATTTAGCATTTCCATTTCCTCAAATATTATCATGCCTGTGTTTTGGGAAACTTTAGACATTTCTCCTGCAGTTATTTTGAAATGTACAATCAATTGTTGTACACCCTGGCTCCCTGTTGCGCTGTAGAAACCAGAAACAGCTTCCCTCTGTGTGTGTTGACCCCATCCCCCACCCGCTCTCTGTGCCCTCTGCCCTCCCTTCCTCTACTCTGGTGACCTCTATTCTACTGTGTTGCTGTGTGATCAATATTTGTAGCTTCCATAAATGACTTAATTACTAATGGCCTCAAAGTGAAGGAGCAGTGAGGCTGGCGCTGGAGGTATGCCCAAGAGAAGGTGTAAGATTCTTTCTTTAAGAAAGCTGAAAGCAGTCCACTTAAGAAGGAAGGGGAACAGGTAGTGTGCTGAGGTTGCTAAGATCTGCAGCATAGTGATATTTTGAAAGGAGAAGAACCAACCATTTCTCCAAAACTTGTAAGTGCTGTGATTTCATTTTTGCATGGAAGAAAACAGGCATATGTACGATGTGGTGTCTTATGCAATGCCAGGCAGTACTTAGCTAAACTGGGCGCTTCGGGCCATAACTCAATGAGGAAAGTCTGCCGGCACCTCAGTATCTAGAAGATGTCGCCGTGGTCGTACGTCGCTGCTCCTCAGCTGAGTGCAGGCACAGCCCCTGGGACTGGGGCCTGCAGATGCAGCCCTGCTGCCTGCAGATGTGTTGGGCACTGCTGTGGCTGTGTCTAGATGTCCCCGAAAGCCTCATGCAGTCGTAGGTGGGGCTTGTTCAGAGGTGGCTGGAACTAGAGTGTGTGACACTGGGTCGCGATGTGGGGTCTCCACGTTGGTCCACTGATTGGTGTGGCATAGCTCTGGGCATGAATGCTGCCCACCTTTGGGACAGGTAGAGAGAATCTAAAGGGACAGAAAGAAGCTACTTGTTGCTTGTCACTTGCTGTTTCATTGTTTTGTTGCCTTCTGCCTGCCAAGAGCTGTTCTCTCCAGTGATGCCCCCCTTCCATGCTGCCCAGCCTCTGAACCAGCCGCCTATGGTCTACAAGCAGATAACCTTTCTTCCCTTATTTATCTTGTGGGTGTTGGGTATTTGAGCAATGGCAGCAAAGTAACCAAGACAGGCACCGCTTGTCTAGGTGGAAGGGCCAGCTCGTGTGGTTCTGGCCATGAGCTGGAGCAAGGGAAAGGCCATGTGGAAATTCTTGGTCTTTTGGTCAGGGTTCAGCTAGACGAGCAGGGGTGGATACTGAGAGACTGATAGAAGGGGACGGGACCATGTGATCATGGGACCTGGCTAGGCAGGCCTGAAGGCTTAGGGAAGGCTTCAGTGGAGGACTATAAGCGCTCTTGCTTGCTGGGGCTGGGGTCCACAGGCAGAATTTCTCCTCCCGGAAGGATGCCTCAGTCTGCACTAAGTCCTTCCAAGGAACTGGCTCAGTACTAGCCCGACTGCTAGGAGCCTGCCCCTCACTAATAGCAGCTGATTACAGCCTTTAGTTCCACCCCCGGGAGTCGTCCACAGCAGCACCTAGAGGAGTGCGTGTAGCCTGTCCAGGCCACTTCTATACAGACTGTGCTTGGCACTGAGAGGAGCTCTGGGACTTAAGCGGGTGCCACAGATCCTTGGGTGGCGAGTTTGTCACCTTCCCCCACTTATTCTCAGGTGGGGTGAGCCATTGGATGATCGACAGCTGCTCCCCAGGGATCCTGGAGACACAGGAATGTGTTCACTATCCTTTGCAGTAACCAAGTTTTGGGGATGGATCAGACCTTTCAGAGGTGGAAAGAAACCTAACGGGGTTTCTGGACACTTTTTGAGCTCAGCCTTGGAAGTGAGTGTTGTGACACTGTGCATCCTGTGACAAGTTCACTGACAGGGAGACTAGAGTGGTGGCTGCCCAGGGCTGGGGGTCGGAGAAGAGAGGGTGCATGTTTGAATGGTACAGAGTTTCAGATTTACCAAATGAAATGAGTAGCGGGTGATAACGGTTGTCTAACAGTGTGAATATGCTCGACACCATTGAGCTGTGCCATTGAAAATGGTTCAGGTAGTAAATTTCATCACAATACAGAGGAAAGGGCCAGCAGCATCTCTGGGTAGCACTTACTGAATTTTACTGAAAGCCTTAGGTGTATCACAGAGATACTCACTTCTGTGTGTATTCTGCCGACTGTTATCTTGCATGCCCCAGGGTTCTTTTTTCCTACCACCCTGGGTCTTGCTTTCCACTCTCTCCTCTCCTACTCGCTCTCCTCCAAGTGTAATTGTAACGGTGTCTTTGTTTTTCCTTTCTGGGGGTGGGAGGCTGTTCTCCAGGATGGTTTAACTAGTACTGAGTGTGTGTGTGTGTGTGTGTGTGTGTGTGTGTGTATAGGGAAAGTGGTTGGGCCCTCTTTCCACACCAGACTGTCAAATGGGCCACTAGCATGGGGATCTTCCCCAGGTCTTGCATCCCTTGCCGCACCAGATGTCGTTAGAGAAGGCACAGGTAAGTCTCCCTCACTACCACTAGGGCAGCATTCATAGTACTGTGACAAGAGCCAGGGCCCGTGGCTTAGGATAGGATCCCGAGAAAAGCTTTTGGTGAGCCCTGCCCACAAGTGTCCTTGGTAGTTGATCCCTCCTCAAATTCTTTTTCCCATCTTGGGCACCTGGAGTTATTAACAGAGGGACTGAAAGTGGGAGGAAGCTTTGGAGATTTCCCTTTTTGAAGTCTTTGGTTTGAATCGAAGTGTGCAGTTATCAGCCTAAGTCAGAACAATCTGTTAAAAATAAGCTTATTAACTCCAATAGAAAATAAACAAAAAATATGAAAGCCCCGTGTTCAGCTCTATGATTTTTTTTTTCCAAAATGAGCACATCTATGAAACTACCATCCAGATTAAAACACAAACATCACCAGAACCCAGGAATTTCCCACTAGGGTACCCACCTAGCTGCAGCCTCCTACTCCAAAGGTAACCAGAATTCTACCACCAAGTATTTTTGCTGACCTACATTTTCCTTTTTACAAACGGATATCTACGATACAACATGAATTGTTTAGCAATAGATTATTTTACACAACACTCTTTGTGAGAGCCACTTGCGGGTGCCAGCTATGACCGTAGCTCATTGACAGTCACTGGTTTACAGTTCTACGTTGTGATCCAAGAGCTTGCCCTTTTTTCTTTCCTTTGATGGCTATTTGGGTCTTTTCCGTTGTCGTGGCTGAGAACATTGCTATGCGGTTGGTTCACACATGGCTGCGTCTCCATTGTGGCTCTGTCTAGGGATGGAGCTGGCAGGCACAGGGCCTGGGATGTTTGCATCTTAGCGCACACTGCTCCTCGACCTCTGAAGTTGTGCCAACGCACACTTCCGCACGAAAGTGCAAGAGCTTCGTTTGCTCCGCAGCACTCCTTGTAATTAGTGTTGTCAGTCATTTCAGATTTTAATTCTGTTGGGTGTACAGTGGGATCCTGTGGTTTTAATTTGCATTTTTCAAAGGACCATTGGTACTGAAAATTCCTTCTGAATATTTTCTGAAGTTCCCCTGCAAGTATTTTACTCATTTTCTGTTGATGTTTTTCTTTCAGTGCTTTATGGGTATTCATCAATTCAACACATGCATTCTTTGTTAGAGGCATGCATTCAGCTGTTCCTTACACTCTTTTGCATCTTCAGTGGTATCTTCTGGTTAAAAGAAAACCCCAGCTTAACAGTTTTATCCTTTAAGGTTAGTGCTGCTTATGCCCAGTTTTGGAAATTTGACACCCGAGAACTCGTGAACTTTCTCCTATTTTAGCTTCTAGAAGCTTTGTTGCTTGAACTCTTACTTTCAGGTCTGTAGTCCACTCAGGGCTGATTTTCACTCTGCCCTGGGCTCAGTGCCTCAGCCAGGCCAGGCCAGGCTAGTGCTCTTGCACAGAGAAGTATCCCTTGTCCCAGAGTTTATTTTTTAAGTGTTCGGGATGAAGCAGGTGTTAGGTAGGATTCATGTTCCTCCAGTGAGTGTTGAGCTGACCCAGCTCTGCGTATGCCCCCTCTGCTCTCTGGAATAAAGCTCCATTTCTGTTTGGGGGACTGCTGAAGGCCATGTTTCCTCTTCTTTTTCTGCTCCCCATCTGGGTATCCTGATTAAAAACAAAAAAAAGGCTTCTTTGGAGCTGGTAGGAAATTGAAATCACATCAGCTCTGTCACTCCCTGGCTTCACCCCAACCTCCAGGGCTGCTTTTACTTTCTCTCAGGCCACCAGAGCTGCTTGGACTGGCTTCATGCCTGCCTCATTCTCCTGCCCCAAAGACTCCTTGTCTGAGGAGTAAGTATCTGCCCAGTCGCTGAGGCACATGCGCTGGGAGCAGGCTCAGCATCAGAACTAGTTTTGAGTGT
The DNA here is from genome assembly GCA_004027165.1 of Ctenomys sociabilis. NCBI lineage: Eukaryota > Metazoa > Chordata > Mammalia > Rodentia > Ctenomyidae > Ctenomys > Ctenomys sociabilis. The sequence goes on from PVKA01026733.1 coordinate 15,023, forward strand.
GAAGGTTGACGTCGCTCTTCTTGGCTTGAGTTGGCTCCATGCCAGTCACACTGTGTGGGCATCGGCCCTCTGTGCATTCCTGCTGGTCTGTCTTTCTGTCTTTACAAATACTACAGGGGCTATATATTTTTGTTTCATTTTCATGTATTTGGTACAGGGTCTCACTATGCAGCCCAGATTCTGTAATCCTCCCCCAGTGCTGGGATTACAGGCGTACACCACCATGCCCAAACTTGGTCCTTGGGTTAGCCCACCCCAGGGGTAGGGCTGGCATGGCATGTGGGACTAGGAATCAAACCCTGGTCCCTGCGCTTGCCAAAGCAGGTGCTTAGTCTGCTGAACGATCTAGCCGGCCCTAATTTTGGTATGTATTTATGCTTGTTATTTAAGATTATCTTGTTGCATTTTGACCTTTTGCATTTCCACATAATATTTAGGTTCACTCTTAGCAGTTTTCATACAAATACTTCCTCCCAACAAAAATCCTGCTCAGATTTTTATGAGATTCCTTTCAGTTATTGCTCCATTTAGAGGGAGTTGTACTATTAAGATTTCCAGTTCATGTATATTTAATTTCCCTTCTTAGGGGTCTGCTTTGATTGCTTGTGGTACGTTTTGTAGCTTTGCATATACAACTTTTTTGTTTCACTTCCTGTAAGATATTTCTTGCAAGTTGTTGTTTGTTATTGCTGTGACTTTGGCAATGGCATTTTTGTGTGTGGAGAGGGGACTGGAAATTGAACTCAGGATCTTGTACTTGCCAGGCAGGTGCTATGCCACTGAGCTTATCCCTGGTCCTGTAAATGATATTTTTAAGATCTATATTATAATTGCTTATTACTTGTATGTAGAAATATGGTTTCTTTTTTTTTTTTTGGTATATTTACCTTGTATCTAGCAACCTTGCTAAACAGAGTTACTTTTCTAGTTTACTTCTAGGTTCTTTTAGATTTTCTAGATGCAAAATGTTGTTGCTTGTGGGAAATAATTTTTTTCTTCTTTAGAATCCACCATAACCACCATTTGACTTTAAGTTATACTGAATGCTTCCCTTATTGTGAATTATTTTTATTAGATTCATAAAGTTTCATTTATAGTTGGCTACAAGTTTTCATCAAGAATGTTTAGCTTTTTCAAATACAGTACTCTTTTTGCACCTGATAAAATAATTATGAAGTATTTTCTCATTATTTTATGAATATAATGAATTATGTGATTCATTTTTAAGTGATAAGCCAACCATTAGGTCATAGATAAGATCCAGCTGACTCATGGTCTGATGCAGTAGCTGTGTATAATTCTTTCTGATGTGATATGATTTTATTGATCATTTATATGAAATTATTTTAAAAACGTGCTTGATCTGTAATTTTTTTGCATATAATGTCGAAGTTCTGGAGTTGGGGTAATGGTGTGCTCATATAGTAAATTAGGTAGTATCTCTTCTTTTGTGCTTCTTGCAATGATTTGGGTAACATTGGTGGTTTTTATTGGCCTAAATATTTGGAAGAACTTCGTTTGGAAGGCATTGAAACCTGATATAATCTGAGTAGACACTTTTAAATTACAGGTTTCATTTTTTAAGTACATATAGGACCTTTTGTTTGTTGCAGCGTCAGTTTTGATGTTTGTATGGTTTTTATTTATCTCATAAAAATGTCACAATTTATTGTCCTTACTAGTGACACACACCTTTCTGTTGCTGATATTGTAATTTTTGTTCTGTTCCTCTCTTTTCCTCTATTCCCACTTGTATTAGTCTTATTAGGGATATAATAATCTCATATGTTCCCCAAAAGTAACATTTAGTCTTACTGAATTATCTCCATAATCTGTTTGATTTTTGGTTCATTTTTCACTGGTCCTTATATTTCTTTCCTTTCTTCAGTTTTATTTGGAACCTAATGTGCTATTCTTTTCAAACTACTGAAAATAGATATTTGGATTATTTCATTTTCATTCTTCGTTTTTTTGTTTGTTTTTTTTTTTTTGTCTTTTTGAGACAGGGTCTCACTATGCAGTTCAGGCTGGCCTTAAGCTCACTTTGTAGCTCAGGCTGGTCTTGAACTCACAACAGTCCTCCTGCCTCAGCCTCCCGAGTGCTGGGATTACAAGCATGTGCCACCACGCCCGACATCCTTTGTTTTTTAATATATTAATTTAAAATTATAAGCATTCCCTTTGCCAAATTGAGACTGTTACTAAAGCAGTTGTTAAGAAAACACATAATCCTTGCCATCTTAACTGTGTTCAGGTATGTGTCAGCAGTGTTAAGCATATTCTTGTTTTTTTTCTTTTTTTGGTGGAACCAGGGATTGAACTGAGGCCTCTGTGCTTGTCATTTGATGTTTGTTTGTTTGTTTTTGGCAGAACCGGGGATTGAACTCAGGCCCTTGCGCTTGCCAGGGAAGCACTTATTCCACTGAGCCATCTCCCCGGCCCCAAGTACTTTTCTTTTTTTTTTTTTTTTTTTTTTTTTTTTTTTTTTTTTTGGCAGTACCACAGATTGAACTCAGGACCTTATACTTGCCAGGGAAGCACTTATTTTACTGAGCTATCTCCCCAGCCCTGCCTCTGTGCTTGTCAAGAAAGAACTTATTCTACTGAGCCATCTCCCCGGCCCCTCATATTCTTATTGTTTGGAAACCAAACTAGAACATGTTTATCTTGCAGCTCTGAAACCCTGTGTCCATTAAACAAAACATTGCCATTCCTGTTCCCCAGCCTCTGGATTTGCCATCCTGCTTTCTGTTTCCGTGGATTTGACTGAATCAGGCTCCACCTGTAAGTGGACTCATAATGTGTCTGTCTACTTGTCTAATCATGATGTCTCTTTATGTGTTGTTAGATTGTGACAGTTTTCTTAGACTTCCCTTGTTTTTGATGAACATGACAGTTTTAAAGAGTCCTGGTCAGATGTTCTATAAAATATTATACCTTGTGGTATTATTTTTTTTATTTTTTTGGCAGAACTGGGGATTGAACTGAGGCCCTTGTGCTTTCCAGGGAAGCGCTTATTCCACTGAGTTATCTCCCCAGCCCCTCGTGGTATCTTTTGTCATAGGTAGGCAGTTATGGATTTGGGATGAGGGAAATGCTCTGGAAAAGTGTCCTCTTGTTAGGGCAGGTGTGTGTTTGTGCTGTCACTGTGAACCTTTTCACTTGCTAATTCTGTGCCATCTCCAGGAGCTAGACTTCCGCAGAAGGCTGAGACAGCGAGCAGTGAGAGAGAACTCTGAAGTGCCCTCAGCAATCTCTGGTTCTTCCATTTCTTGCCTTTCTTCAGATTATAGAGATAATTCAGTAAAGCTAAATGTTAATTTTTTGGGGAAAATGAAATTGTTATATCCCTAATAAGACTAACACAAGTGGGGATAGAGGAAAAGAGAGGAACAGAACAAAAATTACAATATCAGCAAGAAAAGGTTTGTATCACTAGTAAAAGGTAACAAATTGTGACATTTTTATGAGATAAATAAAAACCATACAAACATCAAAACTGATGCCACAACAAACAAACAAAAGATCCTATATGTACTTAAAAAATGAAATCTGAATGTCTATGTAAATTAGGTGAAATTCTGCACCATGAGATTTCTCTGTTCTATTTTTTAATATTCATATAGCCTCATGAATATTCATTTTGGGCTTTGAGGGATAATCTGATACCACCTGAGTATCCCTAATCAAAAATCTGAAATGCTCGAAAATCAGAAACCTTTTGAACATCAACATGACTGGTGGAAAATTCTACACTTGACTCCCTCAGGTAACCGGTTGCAGATGAAACACAGACCCCAACATTGTATAGCTCAGTCTCTGGGTGCCATTGTTCCCTTCTTTATTTTTATGAAGGAGGTCTTTTTAGATCGTGCATGTGCAGCCATCCAATGCTCTGTACCTACTTATTTCACACAATGTAAGGGCACCCAGACTCATGCATGTCACAGCGACAGGATTTCACCCTTTACAAGGCCGACCAACATCCCATCATGTTTACAGGCCATGTAGTTCCATCACGTGTCCATTCATCCAGTTTTGGACACTTAGATTGAATCTTATTGTGGCTGTTGTGAATAGTGCAGCAATGAAAGACGACAGGTCCTGGTGAGGATGTGGTGGGACAGGAGCACTGTTGGTGGGGATGCAGTTCAGCACAATGCCGTGGGCAGCAGATTCTCCAAGGAATTCAACCACGGTGTCATATGATCTGATGATCTCACCACATATTCACAGGAAATAAAATCTGTTTGTGCAAGACATAGAAGCATTTGATGAAAGGAACAGATGGGGACTGCTACATAAGATGAGCTTTTCAGTCTTAGAGATCTTATGGCAGTAAAATCACTGGAGCAGATTTTTCACTAGGTCTTAAGTAAATTAAGTCTCATTACACGGCTGCTTATGGGCTTGCATAGGCCACTGCTCAGAGGCGGCGCTTATGCTTTGCATTTGCTTACTCTGCAGTAGAGCCAGGCGACCCACAGATGTCCCTGTGTGCTCTTGCTAAGCCCTGTCTCTGCCTTCCCACTCGTGGGCTTGACGTCTCCCCATCTCCTCCAGTCAGTGCCTTGGTTTTATGTCATCTACTGTTATGAAAAGTTGCTGTCTTCTTTATCATTATCCAAGGATGAAAAGAACCAAGTCACTGGAAAATCCCCAAGGTTGCCAGTTATCCATGAATTGGCGCCTTTTAAATATGCTCATCCAGCCAGCTATCGATCCATCTTGTTTGTGTGGCATCCAGCTCCCATGCCACAGTGGAATCCACAGGAACACTGAGAAATGCCTTTCATGCCTCTTGCTGCCAGTCTGGGTCTACTTTACCTACCTGTGTATATTCCTAATCAGAGAACAAAAGGAGAAAAATTTCACAGATTTACTGAGTTCACTTTCACATTTCATAATTGCCATGTTTTTTAAAGTTAATCATAGACCAACCCTTTAATAAGTGCTTCTAAGAACTGCACTCTGCTCTGTGGCAGCTAGCTACCTGTGCCTGTTTAACTCAATTTAACTGAATTAAAATGAAACAAGATTAAAAATTCAGGTCCTCTGTTGAATTAGCCACATTTTGTGTGCTCATTGCCTGCCATACTGGTAGCAGAAATGAACATATTTCTAGCACTGAAGAAAATTCCATTGAACAAGGCAGTACTGAGACCTTGTTCTAGAATCTGACTTCAGCTTGCTAGTCCACAGATCGTGCTGAGTCACTTTCAGAGGCAACACCATTTCTCTTGCCCGAATCAGTGTAAACTACAGGCACTGAATGTGGACTACCTTGTTAGCTTGGAATGAGGTTGTATTAAGATGAAACAAAGCCACATATGATGTTGACATTTCATGCTGGCAGAGTGGCACTGCCTGGTTGTGAGTGTGCGTAGGAGTGTTAGCATTATGAAGGGAATCGGGGGAGCAGTGTGGTCCATAGTGGTTGGCTGAGGAGCTGGTTCTGAGGACTCTTGGAGCTCAGAAAGATGTTCTCAGACAATCAGCCATCCCATAAATTAGCTTCTGCCAGTGGATGCCAGCCCAAGCAATTGCCCCCAGCGAAGACCATGTAAATGGGCTTCTCCATTTATTTCTTTTACAACATCTTTAGTAGAAAAGATTCTCCAGTTTTAAAAGACAAAGAGAAGGCTGGGAGGTAGTTCAGTGGTATAAGTTCCTGCCTGGCAATCACAAGGTCCTGAGTTCAACCCCCAGGACTGGGGGACGGGGAGATGGCTCAGTGGAATACCAATCCCCAGGACCAAAGTAAATAGTAATAAAAAAAAAAAGACAAGAGGAAATTTCTCTGGCTAACCCTTAACTCCTAAATCCCCTCCTCGGTCGATAGCCTCTGTCCTTCTGTTGTGGTCTGGCTCGTCTGTGCCCTCCAAAAAGCCTGCACTTAACAGTTTGTTTTGCTGCTGAGTACTGGGAGTAGTGCAGATGGATGTAGCTTAGATCCATCCTGGACAGCGGCCTTGGTGGAGATCTTGTTATAGTGCCGGAGGGAAGAAAACTCCATTAGTTGAGTGAATACATTTAAAAAATAATGAAGCACTCATGAGACATGTGGGATCTCTTGCCGTTACGCTAATGAGATTCTGTGAAAGTGCATCCATCGGGTCGAATCTTTGTTTGCTGAGGGATATCTGCAGCCGCAGAACATGTCATGAGCTGCTGTGGAGGGTGCGAGAGTGAAGACAAGAAGTCTTTGTCGGGAGGCGGGGATCCCTGGTTTCTCCCGAGTCGGTTCTATCCTGTTCTTTGGGCTCCACGGAGCTATTGTGGGGACCAGAAACAGAAGCTATGTTAGATGCCGTGCAGGAGCAAGGGGACCCCCATGTCACCTCCTTTAGCGGAGGAGGCCATGGAGCTTGAAGGGCGTGTGTGTCATAGAGTAAGTGTTCAACATTCAGGGACCCTGCAGTGGCTCCTTACGTGGGAAGATCCCGTAGTTCCTGAGTCCTGACTTTCTACTTGGGACCTGAGGTAAGTCAGGTCTCCCAGACCAGCTCCTTGTGCGTGGCGTGGGCTGAGCTAACTTGAAGATGTCATGGGGCCTGTGAAGTGTGGTAGGGTACCACACAGAGGTGTATTTGCATGGTGACAGTGGAAGGGTCAAGGTGGAGGCTGTTGCAGAATGGGAAGAGCAACCTCGCTTCCCAGGAGGCAGTGAGTGTAGCGTGTCCCCACTGCTGGGTAGAGGAGCTGAGTGAATCAGAGAAGGAGCTGTTTGCTTTGTGCCACGTGGTCCCCACTGTTGTGTGCTGCTTGGTGTGAGCGTCTGACAGTCTCTGCTCTCTTCCATCTTTGCCTGTTTTTTTTTTTTTCAACTCTTTAAATTAAAGTCAATACATAGTCGTTGAGTGAGGTCCAGTGTGATAGTTCAGTATGTGGATTCAGTATGTAGTGATCAAATCGGGGTAATGGCATTCTTTCATCAGGCACATTCGTTATTTCTTTGTGCTGGGAACATTGCAGAATTGTCTCCCTGCGCCTGGCTTTTTGCACCTAGCATAATGCCTTCCCGTTGCGTTTGCACTGCTGTTGAGGACAGTTTGTGTTATTTTTATTGGCTGACTAGTATTCTATCATGTATGTGCACTGCATTTTCTTGCTGCGTTTGCCTGTTGTTAATGGACAGCTCGGCTGATTCATCTCTGGTCTGCTGCATGCAAAGCCCTTCCTTGTCCCTTTCCCCTTTGCTCCTCTGTCTGTCCCTCTCCCTGCTGTTCATTTCCTTCCATTTTTTCCCCTTCCTTCCATCCCTTCAGACTTTAACAGACTCCTCTTACCAGGTAATGCTCATCAAAGAAGTCTATGGTTCATGTTTATTTCTTTTCAAGAAAGGAAAACAAAATGACTCTCTACTGTCAGGCTGTAAAGAGATGGTGGCCATGGCAGCCTGCAGAGTTTGAAGGAGAGCGTTGGGTGCTGCCTGCTATCCTGGGGGCGGCACGTGCAGGATGGTTCTTGCCCAGGAAGCTGCAGAGCGGGGCTCGGCCTGTGCTGGGCCCACAAAGGAAGAGCTCTGGGGCGCGAGACCAGGCTCTGCCGCACCGGGAAATGCCCCTTTATTTTGTTAGGTAATTTCCTTTTGGTTGCATTCTCTCTTTCTTGGATTTCCACTGATCTGAGTTGGACTTCTTGATTTAATCCTTCATCTGCAATTTTTCTTTTCATGTTTTCTTTTTCTTGTGAACTGAGGTAGCATTGTACTTTGTTTTCCTTTATCAGTGTTACTTCTAGTCTGTCATCTTTCTTTCGTTTGTCCGTCCGTCCATCCGTCCGTCTGCCCATGTACTTTGTGGTTTTGGAAGTTAAATCTTCTATCTGTGTAAGGTACAGTACGGTTACTCTTTGGGTTCTCCTTGGTAGTTCCTTCTGTTCCTACCTCATCTTGGCTTCCTTCAGCTTTACACTTGTTTCTCCAGGTTTCCTTCCTATCTGTGGCTTTCCTGTGATCCCAGGTGGCCCGTTTGTACCTAGGAGAGAGGTGTAGAATCTAGGAGAGAGGTGTAGAATCTGTTTGCAACTGCGTATGCTCATTAGCATCACCTGGAGAACATTAAAGACAATTCTGTGGGCTTGTTCCAGGCTAATTGGATTTAATAGCTCCTGCAGATATGAAGATTTTAACCCCCTCCCCCCCCCAATATTTTCCATGTTCAACTAGGGCAGAGGGTTCAGTACTGCCTGGATGATTTGTTTTTTGGAATCGGGGATTAAACTCAGGCCCTTGTGCTTGCCAGGGAAGCACTTATTCCACTGAGCCATCTCCCTGGCCCCTGCCTGTGTGCTGGTGCCATTCCTCTGGAGAGCGGGTGTAATTAGCACACAGAGAAACTGTCTCAGTGCTTTTTACTGTGCTGGGTGCCTGAGACTCTGATTACATCCATCTGATTTTTTTGTCTTTCTGCCCCTTTGTCAAATTGCACAGTGGGAGGAATTGTATATGCCTGCAGAGACTGTGTAGGGAATTAAGTTTCCGGAACTCTGGCGAGAAGATTGAGCTGTGTCCCAGGGGGCCAGGCAGTCCTGCTAGCAGGTTCTTCCCTGCTGGACAGGATATAGGGAGGGTGGCTGTGGAGAGGGGTCCAGAAGGGGCCCTGTGGTAGCAGTGAAGCCAAGGAGCAGCACTTGGCTGGGGGACAGAGCAGGAACTGCCAAGGAAATGCTCAACAGAGGCTGGGCAATTTGCTTTTTAGGGTCCAGAGAAGCCAGCTATCTCTTTCCAACCTCTGGATGGATAGCAGAGTCCACGAGTGGCAGGGGGTGGTAGAGCCATGAGTAGGAAGAACCTGCAGCTTGAGAGAAGAGAAGTGCTGGTATCACGGGCAGCACAGTGTTGGCCCACACGGCAGTGAGGAAGCCATGGCCGGGCCGCTGCCACGGCCTGGCTATGACCTTGTGCCAGCCGTGTACTCCTGTGGGGGCAGCAGCGTCTTAGACAGGAAATGCGGGTTCCCACCTCCCTGCTTCCAGGAGGGTGAATGGAACAGTGGTGGCGGAGGCCGAGACCGTGGCCGCTGGGCGTGTGGGGCTACTGTCGTGTGTGAACAACTCTCTGGGTTTGTGGTGTGACCTCTCTCATGATCTCTGAAGAGAGCAGAGTTGTCTCGCAGCTGCAGACTGGCTGAGGCATGGAAGCGGAGGGAAAGGGCACAAAGGTGGCTGCAGGGAGGCCCAGGCTGGGTCCAGCGCCGTGGCTCTCACAGGACAAGCTGGACTTGCCTTTCCCTTTGGCTCAGCACTCGATGCCACTTTTGTTTCTGTTTATTTGGTATAGGGTCTCAATATGCACTTCAGACTCATAATGATCCTCCTGTCTCAGCCTTCCCAGGACTGGGATTATAGGTGTGAACCACCATGCCTGTGTTCGATGGCTGGCATGGCAAGCCAGGGGTTCTGGGGCAAGCATGGTGTGCAGTACCAGGGGTCGAGGTTGAGCTCAGGACCCTGCACTTGCCAGGCAGGTGCTTAGACTGCCAAGCTATCTCCACAGCTCTGCCAGTTTGTCTTGACTAAAACTATGAGGCAGAAATTATTATTAGTTTTTGCAAACATTTTGTGAGAATTTTGAAGTACAAGACCATGTTCTGGAATAAAGTTCAGGTATCAGAGAGAAGCTGGGACCCTCCCCTGGCCATCATGCCAAGCTTTCTTCCTCTACCCAGAGAGAACGACCCCTAAGAATTTGGTGTGATTCCTTCCAGATATTTTACTGTGCATTGATGTAAGCATATATGCATTTGTGGGCCATAGATGTTAAGCTGAGCTTCATTACTGCAGTGAAAATATTTGAGGCTGAGCCGCTTTAGAAGTTAATGAGGTTGGCTTTGGTGCATGGTTTTAGAGGTTCGGGGGTTGGTACTGGCATTGGCTCGGCTCTGATGAGGGCTGTCTTGGCTGAATACAGTGTGGTGGGAGTGTGCCTGTGTGTACGTGTGTGCCTGTTTGTGCGTGTGTGTGTGCGTGCGTGCGTGCCCGCACCTGTATATTTGTGTATCTTCTGCTTGCTCTCCCTCTTATTAAAAAAAGGAGTTTTCATCATGTGAAAACTTTATCTTAATGACCATATCTATTTCTCACTCATGTCCCAAGGCCTTACTGTAAATACTGCAGTAATCTAAGTTTCCGTTGTCTTCATATCTCATAATGATAACTCAATTTCTACAACAAAATCTTGGGTGACCCTCTCAAGGAGAATGAACGCCATATTCATCTGAAATGTTGCCATAAATGACAAGATTTCGTGCTTTTTAAAAATTCGTTAACTCTCCAGTGTACGCATAGCCCATAGTTCTTATCCACTTGCCCATCAGAGGACACGTAGGTGTTCCTTTGTTGCTTGTCAGTCTTGGCTATTGTGAATAATTCTTCAGTGAACATGAGAATGTGGGTGCTCCTCAACAACCTGATTTCATTTTCTTTGGACACACACACACACACACACACACACACACAGCTAGAGTAGGATTGCTAGATCATGGGGTATTTTTGTTTCTATTATTTTGTAGGAGTTTCTGTATGGGCCACATGAATCCACAGTCCTGCCAACTGTATACAGCCCATAGGAACATGTGAGGCTGTCGTTTTATATACGTCGAAAAAAATGCCAGTCTGAACATGGTTGTGCTCCTTGGGTTTTTCCAGGACACAACATCTTAGAGAATTTCTTGCTGACACAAACAGCAGGTCCATCTTTGAGATTTACTTCATTTGTTTTAATGGCTGCAGAGGCTTCCAGGGACCAGTACAGTGCTAGATTCTATTTAATGAACACTTTCGTACTAATGAACATTTAGATTGTTCCTAATGTTTGCCATCACAGACAAGGGGTGTTTGTGGGATAATGTTTCTCTGGAGGAGACAGAAATGGAATCACTGCCCTCATTTGTATTTGTACTTACACAACTACTGTGAAGTTCCCCTGGGAAGTGGCTGCAGAGTAGTTTTGTCCCTCCAGTGTCATCACTTGCTGATATTTTCACCTGGCCGGAACGACAAGAGGGGCTCAGTCTTCTTTTCTTGTTTCCTGGATTACTCATGGAATCCAGAATATTTGGTTAGGTTTGTTGGCATTTGTATATTTCTCCTTGGTCAGTTGCCCTTTTGGAATATTTTCAGTGTTGCACATCGAGTTGTCTCTTTTGGACTGAAAAATTGGAGGTGCTCTGGTGTTCGTGTGGGAATTTGGACGGGTGGATGTATAAGCAAAGATATTTTGATACATCCTGGGAGATGATCTCCTATCATGTATACTTCAACTGTTTTCTCCCGCACCATTGTTTTTGTTTCAGGTGTACAATTTTTTATACTGCAGGTTTAAAAATTATGTATTGTTGTTGTTAAATAGTTTGCTTTATGGAGGGATCATAAAAATGTAGAAAGGAAATTTGCAGTCCTTTCCTTCTTTATTAGCATATGGAAGTTATTTATTTCTCTAAATACCATTTCACCGAGCCATGCTTGGCATGCAGAAAGTTTTGTGTGTTTATTAGGTGCAACTGGGTGACTTCGGAGAGAGGTCTGTGTGAAGCCATGATTTATGCTGCCAGCATCGGTTCCCTCTAAGCTGTCCTCTGGCCTCGCTTTGCATTATTACTCTGGGGTTTGCACGGCCTGTCACTGTAGTTAACTTTTAAGTATGCACACAGTGTTGGCTTCGGGCACTGTGCTCTGGAGAATATGTCTGTAGAGCTCAGCTGTGCTATGGAACTGGGACTTGGACCAACATCTGGCCATTTCTTCCTCCTCTGAATGCCTGACCATCACTCTGCTTTTTGCTTCTATGGGTTTGACCTTTAGATTCCACATATAGATGACTTTCCTACGCTTAAGTATTAGTATTCCTCTTTGTGTGCTTGACTTATTTCACTTAGGAGAACGTACTCCATATTCATCTGAAATGTGCCCAACAGTGGCAAAATTTCCTGTTTTTCCAGAGGTTGAACAACACTCCAGTGTATGCATAGACCATTTTTTTTTTTATCCACTACCTCTCAAAGGACACTTTGATGCTTCTTTGTTGATTCTCTGTCTTGGCTATTGTGAATAATTCTTCAGTGAACATAAGAATGTAGATATCAGGGCTGGCGAGATAGCTCCGCAGACCAAGCGCCTGCTTTGGCAAGTGCAGGGATCAGGGTTCAATCCCCAGTCCCACATGCTGCACTGGCTCTAGGCCCGGGGCACGCTGAGCCTGCAACTGAGTCCAGGCATGGTGGCGCACACCAGTAATCCCAGCACTGGGGAAGCTGAAAAACAGGAGGATCACTAGGAGTCCAACCTGCGTAGTGAGACCCTGCACCAAATACATGAAAATGGAAAAAAAAAAAGAATGTAGATATCTCTTTAACAAACTGTTTCATTTCCTTTGGATATACAGGGTTACTAGATCGTATAGTTTTTTTTTATATATATATATATTTTGTAGGAGTCTCTATACAAGCCACACTATTCTACTTTCCTACCAGTAGTACACAACATTCTGTACGTTCTAACCAACAATTTTAACTTACTTATTTATGTTGGATAACAACCATCTTCCTAGGTATGAAGTGACTTGGTCTTGTGACTTGGATTCACACTTCCTTGTTGACTATTGGTCTTTTCCTTAATAATTCTTTACCGTGTCTTACTTTAAATGGCCTTTCCTACACTTCAGTATTCAATACTTTGGAATAATCTGTTTTCCCACATTACTCCTTCTGTAGTTTGTTTTTATGAATAGTGTGGGGCATTTATTTGCCTAAATGGTTCACAAAGCTTATAAGCCATTTTTCCTGTAGGGACTTGAAAATTACCATCGTCAGGTGATGAATTATCATATATGTTGCAGTATTATGGACTCTCTTCTGGCGGTTCACTTGCATATCCCTATGCTAATAAAAATTCTTATGTAGTTTCATTTTTATATCTTTCATTGTTGTCCTGTGTTGTTTCCGCAGCTATTTCCTCTGGCATCTGAATTTTATTATTCTCACTGGTGGTTCTGTGCAGTTGCATTTATAAGTTGATTTAGACCAAATTTAAATATTGACATTAGTTTTTGTTTCCACCCAGAGATCCAGCATCCTTTTCATGGAAGGGTTATATATTTTTGTTATTTTTTTCCTGTATGCTTTGTTGTCTGATTGCCATTGTGTAGGAGATGTTTTTTATCATTACATTTTCTAATTGGTTATTGCTGATGTGCAGGAAAGCCATTGGTTTGTATGTATCGAGCTTACTTGCTCCACTAAACCTTAGTTCTACTAGGCTGTCAGTTGGTCTTCATGGCTTTCTACAGAGACAACCTCCCTGTCTGAGAGAATAGCTCCTTCCCTTTATCCTTCTCAGGCTTTGCACCCCTTGCAGATTTCCCTTGTGTCAATCATTTGACGTGGAATGACCAGCGTAAGACCGGACAGTGACATGTGAGCCAGTGTCCTACACTGTCCGTGCTTATTTCTTCTGTTGTTTCTAATTGTACAGGGGTAGCTTCTGTTGCTTCTTCGCCAGACAATGGGGCATCTTGCTGCTATATCTGCTTATAAAGTTAAGGGTGTTTGTTTCATGGTTTGCCTTTCAAGGATTATTTTGCATCAGCACTAGGTTGGTAGATTTTATCAAATTCTGATGTGGACCTTCTTTTGATTTATTATTTTGGTTCAGAACATCAGGAAGTTTGAGGAAGAGATGGCGAGGGTGGTGGTGTGTGTTAGTTGGTTGTTGTTATGCCCTTCCCGTGGACCTGAAAATTGACAGGAAAAGAGAAGAAAGCATAACTAATATCCCTGCCCACCACTGTGTTTGCTTTGTCTTTGTTACTGTTCTGTTGTTGCATTTGTTTCCTCTTCCTTATTTGCTGAAATTTTAAGTGTAGCTGTAGCCATCACCATTTGCCATAAAAATTCAATATATACTGTAAAAATAAGTGCATCTGCCCACATTTCCAGAATTCCATTATCATAGTAACAGAATTCACAGTGATTCCCTACTGTGCTCAAGCACCAGTCCACAGTGGCAGTCTTCATTTGTCCCCAAGTGTCTGTATCCTGTCTTTCCTTTTAACTGGGAAGGCCCCTTCCCCTGTTGTTTCATTGCAGATTGAGCTGTCCTGTTATCCCATGTCAAGTGCTGTCTTCAGCATTTGTCTAACTGCTTTCTTATGAAACCACTAGAATTTCATGTCTTGTGATATCTTTTAATTTTTCTATCTCTCATTGAGTTAAACCACAAGGGTATCCAAAAATGGAATTGAAATAAAAACTGGCATTTAAATTAAAAATTGAGATTAAAAAGCCTTGCTATCGGTCTGTTTTCTTGTTTTATAACAAAATCTTATTGACCCATAACAATCAATATTTCACTTTACATTTGTAAGCAGGGTCAGCAAAAGGGCAGGTTTGTTGAGGCTACAAATCTACTGGGAGTGCTCTGGGTGTTGAATTTCAAGAGTACCTCTCTGTTGATTGGGAGGGTCAAAGATGGAAATAAAGGTTTTGTTACTTACAGATCCTGACATATTACTTAAGATTATTTCCATTGTACACTTATGGGGCACTGCTATACACAAAAGCCATCAGTGTACGTGTGGGTGTGCCTGCCAGGAGAGAGAGAGAGAGAGAAAGAGAGAGAGAGAGAGAGAGAAGGAGAGGGAGAGGGAGAGAGGGAGAGACAGAGAGAAGGAGAGGGAGAGACGGAGAGACAGAGAGAGAGAGGAAGAGAGAGGAAGAGACAGATGGGGGTGAGAGAGGAAGAGACAGACAGAGAGAGGGGAGAGAGACAGAGAGGGAGAGAGACAGAGATAGAGAGATAGAGAGATAGAGAGATAGAGAGATAGAGAGATAGAGAGATAGAGAGAGAGATAGATAGATAGATAGATAGATAGATAGATAGATAGATAGATAGATAGAAAGAAAGAAAAACACAGGCAGGAGTTCCTCGACCAATGCCTTTATTGAGGTCCAGAGCATTATCTAAACAAGTGCAATATCTAAATAACAAAATTAAACAAAAAAAGGGAATACAACTGAATGAGCATTTTGTATCTGTAGATTCAAAATAGTTAAGATAGATATACAGCTACATTCTGTTAATTTAATGAATAGAGGGATCTGTTCTAATAATGTTTGTAAATAGAATATCATATCTGCATCTTGTATAACAAATGACCACTAAGGAAACAATATGCAGTATATTAATTATAGAAACTGTCCTACTAATTTGATTTGAAACTGTCTCATTGTTATTTGTTTTTCAACAGAATTATGAAAATAAATAAATATTCATAAAAAAATAGACAAGTGATCTGTGATTGGTGGGGTTAAAGCAAACAGGCATGAGTTTCGTGGAGTCGCCTTGTGGGGTGGTAGCCAGCAGGCCGGTCGAGTGGGCCGTACCTCACTGTCCCCTAAAGAAGCAGCCACTTAGAAGTAGTTGGATAGTGCGTAAGTCCTCATGGACCACGTGGAGAAACTGTGTTGAGGGTACTAGGCCCTGCTTCTGCTATCAGAGCGTCCATCTGTTATCGAGAATGGAGGCTGAGGCAATGTAGAAGCCTAAGAATTCACCGCTCAATGTGTTTATTTATTTTTTAATTTTTATTTTTCAATGTATTACTGAGCCCCAGGTGGGAAGAACAGGGGCTGCCCGGGGTGTGCACAGCTCAGGGCAAATCGTCAGAGCACAAGAGGAGATGCTGGGTCAGGAGAGGGCCGTAGGCCACGCTGCTCTAGTTCTCTCATCTACTGACGCCAGGGGAGCTGTGGGGAAGGGATGCTTGCTGAATGGTAAACACGATCTACCAAAGCCTGTTCAGATCCAAACTAAGCGTTCTGGCAAGAGTACTTGTTAGAGTGGCGCTGTGGGTTTCGCATCGCACTGCATCCCGACTCACACACAATGGTGTCATCCCTCTGGCTCCGCGTTGCCGTCGCCCCTTCTGGTACCCAGACCTGAGCACATTCAGGTCACCTACGTAAAATACTGTGGGATTTGCATATAACCTGTGCCCGGCCTCCTCTGTATTACACTTTCCAGCATCTATGCTAATAATACAATATCGATGCTGTGTAAATAGCCACAGTACAGTGTTGTCTAGGGAATACTGACAAGAAGAAACTCTGGGGGTGTTCAATATGGATACTTTTAAATAAATCACTTTGGTTTGTCGCTGCTCGTGGAGCCGTGGATGAGCAGGACCTGCCGCGTGCAGTTCTGCGGTTGTCTCACTGTCGGTAATGTATTTGATTACTTACAATTGATCATTGGGTTAAGACGACGCCAGCTGGGCCCTCTGTTATGAAATTGCTTATTTACCTGGAAACTTACAAGTTATCTGTTCATAATTCTTTGATACCATGTGAAC
>PVKA01026734.1:0-22471 GCA_004027165.1 Ctenomys sociabilis
ATTCAGCTACATAAATACCTGTAAATATAATATCATGTATGCACCTTGTACAATACCAAAACATTATGAAAACAGTTTGCAATGTATTATTTCATCGACTCTGTATGGTTATGGTGTTTTGAAACTGTCTGATTGACATTTGTATTTCAATAAAATAAAAATAAATGGAAAAATAAAATAAAATAAAATAAAAATAAAAAATAAAAAATAAAAAAAAAAAAGATATTTCAAAGCAACCAAATATTGGGGCAGTTGCATGGCTGTTATTGGAGGCTTTTAGCCAGATTTATGTTGAGCATGAACAGCAAGGATCCCAGAAGGATGGTTCAAAATGTTGTGAGTTTAGCCAGAAAGGAAGCTCCAATAAAGCTGTGAACTGCAAAGATGAAGCTGAGTGGATCTCCATTATGGAGTGGGAACAGGAGAATAGAAAGCATGGCCGGAGGGCATCACAGGAGGAGGCAGGTCTCCACCCCTTGCAGCCAGAACTGCAAAGGTCAGGGACTTTGCCTTGAGGGGAAAACTGCTGTTCCATAATGGTGGCAGTGGCCACATCAGGTTCCAGAATGGTACTGGTATGGAGAATTTGTTCCTCAGAATCAGGGTCAGAGTGCTCAGCCATCCAGGCACCCAACCACTACACCCAAGAGTGAGGGAAGCCTGGCTACCATTCCAGCTAGCAGCAGACGTTGGCATCATCCATGTGGTACTAGTTTTAGACAGAATGCAGGAGCTCTGATGTTAAAAAGGCTTCCACGCTGATTTCAGAAGGCCTGGGAGCCCATGCTGTGTGCCCCTGAGAGGGCAGTGTATGAAGCTGTGAGAGAGAAGCTTATTCAGTGGAAATCCCAGAAGTTTGGAAAAGCCAGGAAAGTGGATCATCTAAGAGAAACTGCAAGGAAGGAGCAATTCAGGCCTGAGAGAGAAGCCATGGGAGCTACAACCACCAGAAGTGCTGTAGGGGCAGAGCCATGTAGGGCCTTTGGAGCTCACAACTCAGTGCAGACTGCTTTGGATTTTCCATTTGGAACTATGGGATTTAATGTTTGCCCTGCTGGATTTTGGACTTGTGTTGGTCCCAGTGTTTTGTATTCCCCTGTTGTTTGCAACTTTTGGGTTGGTAATGTTTATCTTGTGCCTATGAATGTGGGATGTGTTTAACTTTTCCTTTGTACAGGAGCTGACAGCTAAGAGTTTGCCTTAGATCTTGGAGGAGACTTGGGACTTGACTTTTCAGCCATGCTGAAACTCTTGGGACTTCAGCAACTCTTAGAGATGGACTAAAACGTCTTTTGCACAAAAGGATGTGCATGAGACTTTGGGGGTCCATGGGGTGGAATGTTATGGTTTGTGTCTAGTTGTCCCCCCCCCAAAGCCTCATGTAGTCATGGGGTGGGGACTTCTAGAGTTAGTGATTAACTCATGATTCCCTGAGATTATGTGGATCCAAGGCTAGGATTATGGATCTTAGTATTGCTGGGATTATGGGTGTGAGTACTTCTACAGCCTGAGGCAGAGAGCCTGCATGTAGTATAAGAGACAGAAACAGACTTTCTGTAGTGATTGCTGTTTGCTGTTGTTGCTGTTCAGCGGCCATGAACTGCTGCTCCCTGCCATGTGCCCCTCTGCCTTGGAGCCAGCTGAATATGGACTGAAACCTGCAGTAACTGTGAGCTAAATAAACCTCCCTTTCCTTCATTTTGGGTGTTGGATATTTGTCCCAGCAACAAGAGAAGAGTAACTAAGACAATGGCATTCCTGGCAGAGAAGTAGCTCTGTGGTACAATTGCCTGCCTGGCAAGTGCAAGGTCCCAAGTTCGATCCCCAGGACCACCAAAAAAAAAGTCATGTTTATACCAGGCATGGTGGTGCTTGCCTGTAATCTCAGTGCTGGGAAAACTGAAAGCAGGAAGATCACTACTAGTATGAACTGTGTACCAAATACATAAAAATGGTGGAATTCCAATCTGGCCTAGGAATATGATGAATTATAGATACAGACAGATGAACCAGAGAAAAGATGCTATGGGCAAAAGAAACACCATTAATAAAAGCAAAGAAATGGGAATGTGAGATGCGTGCTCTGAGAAACACAAACGATTCGATCTAACTAAAAGACAGAAAAAGAAATTAAGTTAGAAAGAAAGGTGCAGGTCAGGTTGTGAAGAATTGTAAATGACAAATTTAGGTATAGGATTTTAATTTTAATTGGCATGGGAAATCACAAGAAACCTAGAAATTCTCCTGAAGGAAGGGAAATCTTTGCAAGTAAGACTTAGGTCCCAATGTAAGGTGATATTTTAATAAATTTCTATTTCTATTATCACAGGAAAATCAATAACTGTGCAGTGTATTTCATGCTGGAATCAAGCCTGCTTTCTGTCAACCATAGAGAAATGACTTCTGGCAACTAGAAACATAAGTTGAGGGAAAATGTGTTTATTGACGCTTAGTTTAATTTATTGCTGCTTCTAGGGCTTGACAGAAAGAGAAAGCAAGTTAGTGGAAAATGGCAAGTGTGGTAATGTGGCTCAGATCATTTTAAGGGAGCACAGAAGTGTTCTGCTCTCTTCAAACTATTAAGACACAATATCAAGTTACTACTGAAGCAGGCCCTTCCAGGATTTAGAAATTGAAAGAGATTCATGCAATAAAACCTGAGGTCATAAAATCAAAGTTACCTCTGATCAGTTACCACTTTTTCACATGGCAACTAATTGAATTCAAGTATTCAGAGGCTGAAAATCAGAGAACTCTAAAATTTCATAAAGTACTTTTGTTACATACAACTCATGGATATCTTAGCCTGGGCTCTTTTAGCTGCAACAGAAACTCAACTCAAACTATCTTAAACTGAAAAAAAAAAAAAAAAACACACATAGCTATAATGCCTAAGAATTCAGATATAAATAAATCTGTATGCTCAAATAATGTCTTTCCACTTTTGCCATTTTTAGCTCTGCAATACTCTGGGTTTTCATTCATCCTCGGGAAGAATTTCTTCTTAAGGAGTTAATAATGACATAGTAATTCCTGCTTATTTGACCTTTCTCCCTGCCACACGAAAATATAAATGTCATGTCTCTGTTAGTGTCACATACTGAATTGCATGACAGTGCTGATTGATCATACTTAAGACATGTGACCACTTTTTGGATCAAGCATTGTAGCCAGAAACAGTTTAGCCTGCACACCTCTACCACTAGTCACCAAACGCTCTATCATATCCTTAATATCTAGATTCCACATAAGAGAATTTTGTTTCTTGATAAAATATACACATGTATCATTAGCAGAGGATAGCTCTGCTCTGTACAATTATTTAGGGTCTAGGTAGGTGCTTTGTACATATTGGAGAACAAAACATTCTTCAGCAGGGAAGTTGAGGTGGTACAAAATGACCTCAGGGTGACCAACCTGAAGTAGATTATCAAGGCAAAGTTCAAGAAATCATGTAATTGTCATCTGCCCAATATGAGCCAGATGGGCTGCATAACCAAGCATGCAGTTGATCGAGTCTAACAGCTGGAAAATCATGGTGTTTTATTGTGCTGAGCAAACCGAAGATACTTTCATTGTTTGCATGATGCCCAGGCAGATCAAATCTGGCACACCTTGCCAATCTGTTGTTTATGTACAACCAGCTCCTCTAAACAGAACAGGAAGTGGGCTGCAAAGCTACATCTTGACTTCAGAAACCCCTTGACCAAGTAAACTGTAGGCAGGCCAGACCTGGGCTCTTCAGACACTGGATGCCCCCTAAAGTCATCTTGGATAGTTCCAGGCTCTCAACTATAATTGCAGTGGCCTCAGATATGTTCAGATCCTCTCTCCTACCACACTGAGGTCCTCCCTACTTCATTAGAATTTCTGGAAGACAAGATTGATCACCTGGAACTTGTTAAAAACCCTAGCTCAATAGTCACAATGATTGGGTCAAGTCATGATTCTTCTCTCACATCCATCGAGTGTCTGCAGCCATGCGCTCCTCTAGTGTGATCCCCGTGGCCACAGCCAGGCCTCCTCATGGGTTCATGTGCAGATTTTTAAAAATCTCAATGATCATAACAGGAAAAAATGGAGTAATCTGACTTGTTTTACCAATAAAAGGACAGACTATGATAATATTAGCTCATTCATTCCTGGTTCAAAGATCAGAGTTTTAGATCCAAAGCAGCAACTTGCTCAGTATACAATCTGGGATTTTTGTCCAAGATTCTGCTTCCTCAATTGTAAAATGTTATACTCCTACTCTAAATCTTGACTTTTAAGTGCATATATTGAAAGTAGTTGCTCAGATTAACAGATATAGGCCTACAAAAGTGTTCAAACACCATAAGCACTAACTCAGAGCAGCTCGTCATGTGACTGAGTGGCAGAACACAGTGTAGAGCAGCTTGGCGGGAGACCCAGTGAGCTAAATCCCAGCACAGAGCAGCTTGGCAAGTGACCCAGAGGGCAGAACTCGGTGCTTGGTTGCTTGGCATGCCACTGGATGGGAGGAATTCAGTGACATTACCCTAGGAAGAGGGGCTGAGACTTGCAGCTGAGCCAGTGACCTGAAGCATACTGCGAGGTCCAGTGAGGCCAAGACTGAGGCCCACATCTGTGGTAATATCCTCATGGCACAGAGGTGGCAGGAGAAAATGTACACAAACTATTCCACCTGGAAGACTCTAGGATCAAAATCAGTGCCACAATCGCAGTAGAGAAGGCAAAAATCTTGGGATACAACAAAACAAGAACCTCTGACAGAAGAGATACCAGAAGAACAGAATCTTTATTGAGAGATTCTGATTTCAGTGACACAGCTTCCTACAATCAAACTTTAACCAAAATATAGCCCATAAATCAAAGTAAAGGGTTCTCTCTGAGATAGAAAAGGACAAAACAAAGTAGCAAAACGCAGCCTCAGGCTCCAAGCCCACACAGAACAGATCCAGGAAACACAAGTATGTTTTTCCAGAAGAACTGAAAACCTCATACTGCAACAATATATGTGCACCCATGTTTATAGCAGTGCAATTTCTCATAGATAAATCCTGGAAACAAGCCAGATGCCTGTCAACTGAAGAATAGATGAATAATATGTGTTACTTTTACACAATGAAGTTTTATTCAGCTATACAACAGGATAATTTGGGGTCTTTTTTCAGTAAATGGATGCACTAGAGAATATATTCTTAAACAAAATGAATCAGACCCACATATGCAAACATTATATTGTCTCCTTGGTGTGAGTACCTGAAGCAGAAAAATGGAATTGGAAGACCACACTACATACTGTGAAAAGAGAATGAGATTATTCAAAAGGAAAGTTACTGAGTTGATGATAAAGACAGGAGAAGGAGTAGGGGAAACAGATTTATCTATGTATGAAAGCAGGGTGGTTTGACAACTATACTATGTATATCTGCTGGTCTATAGAAAGAAGCAACTAAAGCTTTCATTGGTTTCATCTCTTTTTCTCTTCTTAATTTCTTTAACATTTTCTCTTTTTCTTTCTTCCTCCAATCTTGCATGCAGGTATCTGGTAATATGAATAACTGATTGAAAGACAACACTGTGTATTACAACAAATACTGTGAAATTCATATTAGTTTAAGTGAAACTGTATGACTTATGATATTTTCTGTTTTAATTCTAATTTGTACTGTCTTTAAAAATTTTTAAAAATTAAAAAAAAAAAAAGAAATTGGAAGTCACACACCTAAAATCTCTGAAATAATAGCAACTGAACTAAAGAAATAACATCTGAATACATATTCTTTTCAGCTGCATGTGGGATGTTCTCTAAAATAGACCACATATTATTAGTCATACTTAAATAAGTGCAAGAAAGCAGAAATTATCACACGCATATTATCTGACCACAGTGAAATGAAACAGAAATGAATGACAAAAGAAACCACAAAAACTTCATAAGCATATAGGAGTTAAATACAATACCCTTTATAATAGCATCCAAAAAATTAAATACTTAGGAATAATCTAACAAAGGAGGTAAAAGATCTATATAATGAAAATTACTCTGAAAAAAGAAATTGAAGAGGATTTCAGAAATGTTCCTTGCTCCTAGGTAGGAGCAGTCAACATTGTGAAAATGGCCACACTCCCAAAACTGTTGTACACATTTAATGCAATCCCTATCAACATAACATCAATGTGTCTCAGCAGATTAAATGCCTGCTTAAGAAAGTGCAGGGACAGGGGTTCAATCCCCAGCACCATATGCCACACCAGCCCCACGCCCAGGTTCACTAAGCAGGCAATCCCAACAGGCATGGTGCTGTACGCCTGTAATCACAGTGCCAGGCAGGCTGAAAACAGGATGATACTATGAGTTTCGAGCTGCGCAGTGAGACCCTGTAGCAAATACATCAAATTATACACCAGCTGGATATAACCGTATTACTCTCTAAAAGGTTAGAAAAATGTATTCTTGAACTAGTGGTGCATGAGGGTGAGCATTTTTTATTCTGCTTTGAAGAAATCAAGTATTGACAATTTTACCAATGTAATGAATGCTGAAGGGCATTTTCTGATGGTCTAGCTTTACATTTGGTATGACTGGGCTTACTTCTATATGTATACTGATCATTAAAACTTCCTCTTGCCGGGCGTGGTGGCACATGCCTGTAATCCCAGCACTCGGGAGGCTGAGGCAGGAGGATTGTTGTGAGTTCGAGACCAGCCTGAGCTACAAAGTGAGCTCGAGGCCAGCCTGAACTGCATAGTGAGACCCTGTCTCAAAAAGACAAAAAAAAAAAAAAAAAAAAAAAACTTCCTCTTGCATGAATTGTAAAAAAAAAAAAAAAAAAAGTGCTAACTGTTCCTTTCAATGAACTAATAGAAATTAGTAATATAATTATATTAGCTATCATATATATTTATTTATATATTTATACATATATATGAAACAAGAGAAATATATATATATATATAATTTTTTCTTCCTTCTCCCATTTCTCACATCCCAATTATTATTATGTTGCTGTTGCCGTTGTTGTTATTTGAGCAGTTTCTCTCCCTTTCACAATATCTATTTTACCTTTGGGATTTTATTTACTCATTCAAGTTCTTACACTAGGAAGATAATACAATGTTTGCACATGTGGGTCTGATTTATTTCACTTATGAATATGGTCTCTAGTTGCATCCAGTTACCTCAAGTTTATCTAGAAGCCTCAAGTTTATCTTTCTTTATAGCTGAACTATACTCCATTGTGAAAAAATACTATCTTTTTTATCCATTCTTTGGTTGATGGACAAATATTTGGATTATTTCCAATATTTAACTATTACAAACTATGCTGATATAAACATGGGTGCCCATATGTCGCTATTGTATGTCTTCAACTCTTGGAAAAACACCCAGAAGGAAAATAGTTGGATTCAATGGAACCTATAATCCTAGTTATCTGGGGAATCTAGTCTGGACCCAGCCCAAGCCCGGAGTGTGGTGAGACCTTCTGATTTCCAGAGTGGTTTTACCAATCTGCACTCGCACCAACAGTGGAGAGAGTTCTCTTTTACACACGTACTCTCCAGCATTTATTGTTGGTTGACAACCATTCTTTTTGGGGTGACATTGAATCTCAGTGTTGTTTTAATTTTCATTTATCCAGTGACCAATGATGTTGAACATTTTTTCATGTACTTACTTGAAGTTCAGATTTCTTCATCTGAGAAGCACATATTTATCTCAGTTGCCCATTATTGGATTTGGTCTTTGAATTTTGGGGGCCCGATTTTTTTCAATTCTTTATATGTTCTAGATAGAAGTTCTTTGTCTGAGGGATAGTTAAATAAAATTCTTCCCATTATGTGAGTTTTATTTTCATTTTGTTGTGTTATTTTGTTTTGTTTGTTTTTTGGGGTTTTGTTGTTATTGTTGTTGTTTGGTACCAGAGATCAAACTGGGGACATCTCAGTTGGCAGGCAGATGCTTTTGCTGCCTCACTATTTCTTTTGATATGCAGATTTTTTACTAAGATGAGATTCCAGGTGTTGAATCTTTGAAGTATTGCTCCTACAGTTTGGGTTTTGGTCATAAACTCTCTGCCTAATCCTGTGTCTTCAAAATTTTTACTTACTTTGTTTTCCAGTAAATTTAGTGTTTCTATTTTAATATTTAGATCTTTGATCCATTTAGACTTAGAGCATGGTGGTAGACATGGGTTTAGTTTTGGTATTTGGAACACGAAAATCCAGTTTTTCCAGCATCATTTGTTAAAGAGCCTATCTTTCTTCCAATGAACACATATTTTGAAACTCTGTATCACGGTTATTGCTGATTACCTGTCTTTAAAATAAAAAACAATCATATAAAAAAAGGTATCTAGTATCAATGTAAAAATGAGTTTACCTCTCCAAAGATAGAGTTAAGGCTCTTTATGACATAGTAGGACAGAGGGAATAAAAAGCTGCGGGCATCTGGTCTTAGTCTATTTGGATATCATAATGGATGGTGCTGTTCTCAAAAGATAGAAATAATGTTCTTCCACCCAGATCTCAATGCATGGACATGGACGAGAGAGAAAAAATGTTAATATAATTTTGAAGTTTATATAATCTCATAAAAACCTGATGTTTTTAAGTCACACTTCAACTTGGAAATTTTACCAATGAGGTAGCCTAAAATTCTAGTTGAAATTTTTCTTTTACCTTATACGTACCATGGATTACAACTTTGGAACTGCACTGAAGTCTGTAGAATTTTACTGTACACGCTGCCATGTAGCATAGATTGGGCACAAACAAATGTTCAGAGAGGAACAGAATGAGGGAGGGAGAATGAATGAAAAGAAGAGGAGAAGAAAAGGAGGGAGGGAGGGAAGAAAGGAATGAAGGAAGGGAGTGAGGGAGGGTAAAAGGGAGAGGAAGGAAGGAGGGAGGGAGGGAGGGAGGGAGGGGGAGAAAGGGATACATTAAGGTTTTATAATGTTTGAAAATTCTTGCTTCAGTACAACACACACACACACACACACACACACATGCACATAGGCACACACATAGCTATCCACTTATCTTTTGCAAAAAAATATTAAATATTCCTGATTCCAGCCAGTCCTCAGGCACAGTATACAGGCCTTCTGTGGAACCCTGCAGCAGAAAACCCTGCAGAGAGGCTAGAGACAAGATCCACCCAGCTGATCCAGGATCAGAACACCTTCCCAGAGCAGCACAGTGGATTTATTTCCAAAGGCTGTAGCAGGAAGAAGTGGAGCACAGCAGCCAGAACCAAACCACACCCACCTGGATGAGTTTGAACTTAGTAGATCTGCACTTAGTAATAAGGTAATAACTACCAAATCTCTACACCAAAGGTCAGAGGAAAGTTCTATACAAAATTTGTGACAAAAAGAAGGACCAAAATGTATTCTCAGGCCCTGATCCTACCCAGAACAAATGCAGGGACCATAGAATAGAAGAAATTGGAAAACACTCACTTGAAATCTCTGAAATAATAGCATCTGAAGTAAAGAAACAACTGCAGAAAAGCATAGAGGAAATCAGATCAGAAATAATTTCTGAAGTAACAAAGAAATTATAACTATGATGAAAGAAGTACTAAGTGCTTCTAAAGAAGACACTGATAGAAAATAGAGGAGAGTATAAAAATGTTGGAATCCTTAAAATGAGCAGTATAGGTAAGAAATAGAATCCATGAAGAAGATTCAAAGTGATATACAAGAAATTCAAATCTCAATCACAAGCTGGCAAAACTGTTTGACTGAAAATGAAAATAGACTTTTTCAAACCTTAAAGACACCATTGCAGCTAGTGAAAAGGTAAATCTCTTAAAAACAACTAGGATGCAGGAAAAAATAATTCAACATCTGCAAGATGATGCAAAGATGAACAAGATACAACTAAGAGGCATCAATGAGAAAGAAGGAGTCAATACAAATGATATAAAAAGAAAATGTGCAGAAGTAATAGCAGAAAATTTCCCAAACATGGGGAAATAATGTGACATTCAGTAACCAAAGCATATAGACCTCCAAATAACATCAACCAAATTAAAAACACATGGAGACCTATAATCATCAAGATCTCAGAAATTTAGCACAAGAACTGTATACTAAAAACCTCTAGAGAAAAGAAACATCACATTTAAAGGAAAATTGGTCAAGCAATGGCAGTGACTCATTCACATGGCTGACACTAACAAAGGATCTACAAACTGCAATACAGGGTTTCTGGGTAAATCCTGAGGGGATTTGACTGACCTTATCAGATACAAAAGCTATTTCTTGTTATATAGGTCTTGCTTTATCTTGGGCTTAACGATCCAGCAGAAAAGTATAAAAATGAGGTATAAAAGGTAAAGCCATATTAATATGCTTAGCTGTAAAAGGCTTTAGTCAACAACTTCTGACATTACCAGTCCTAGGGAATACAAATGAAGGACCATTTTGTATCTGTATATACAAAATAGTTGGGATAGATATAAAGCTACTTTCTCTTATTTCAATGAGAAGAAAGATTTGTACTAATAGTGTTTTGACAGGATATCATGTCTGCATCTTGTACTGTGAATAAGACTATGAATACAACAATATGCTGTGTATTAATTATTGAAACTGTCTTACTAATTGGTTTGAAACTATTTCATTGCTATTTGTTTCTCAATAAAATTGATAAAAAATAAAAACAAAAAATAAAGGAAAACCCATCAGAATAACAGCACATTTCTCTTTACAAATCATCAAAGCAAAAGAGCATAGAGAAAAGTACTTCAAGTCTTGCAAGAAAACAAATTCCAACTCAGACTGATATACCCTGCAAAACTTTCAAGTTTGATGGAGAAGTGAAATACTTCCATGAAAAGGGCAACAAAGAATTTCATGACAACAAAGCCAACCCCACACAGACTACTAAAAGATATTCTAGAGAGGGATCAAAATGACCACAACTCTAAGCACTTCCTGACAAGCTCAAAGACCTGAGTTCAATCCCCAGTTCTGCAAAAAAAAAAAAAAAAAAAAAAAAAAACATTAAATTAGGTTACTCTATAGAAAAGATACTTTGACCAAAATGACCACAACTCCATGAATGAGAGTGGAAAGAACCCACCAAATAGGGCAAACAATTATACACAGGAGAAAAAGAGGTATAAAATAGCAGTCTTTTAATTACTCTTTTGTATACAGCAGCAAAATATTTCCATCAGCATACTCTACAAATGAACTCCTCCTGCACCCTATGGATTGTGGTTCTGTCCTGATAGGGTGGATATCAAAGAAACAGCAGTACCTTATTTCCACAGGTGACATCCAGCCACCAGTAAGCTTCGTGGACACTGTCCACCTCCACCACATGCTAGAACCCTGTGCAATACCTTATCCCAAAACTGTTAGAAGTGCTGGTCATATGTTTGCCATTCCAGTATTTTTTGTTATGTTTTACTCTTCGTATTTCTTTACTATCATGAAAACTTTTTCTTAGATGATATTTTCATATATATTAATCTAATCAAATAGTATGTGAGTACTCTGAATTGATCACACTTTTGTACATATGATACAGTACGTTCTGGCTTCTCAGTTGGAGTCACAATTTAATTTTAATTTTTGAACATTATTTTTAAATATTTTATTTAATTCT
Source organism: Ctenomys sociabilis (assembly GCA_004027165.1). Classification (NCBI taxonomy): domain Eukaryota; kingdom Metazoa; phylum Chordata; class Mammalia; order Rodentia; family Ctenomyidae; genus Ctenomys; species Ctenomys sociabilis. The sequence continues at coordinate 11,614 of PVKA01026734.1, forward strand.
GAATTAATACTTAATTTTCTTAATTTTTTAATTTTAATTTTTGTGTTATGATTCATACTGTTTCTTTGACTTACAATCTACTTATAAGACATGGTATGATATCTTCTCCTAGTATGAGAAATTTTAAAAAGGATGCTTCCATTTTCCATTGACTTTATATTAGTTCTTCCTTGATTTTCATGCACACACATATGAAAAAATATGTATATAATCTGACATACGATTGATACTGTTTTTTGAAAATCTACAATGATTTTTTAAATGAGTTTTTCTAATATAATTATATTTTATCTAGTCCCGCATATCTACCATTTTGAGAGCTCTTTATTCTTTATCCAGGACCATGGGGCAACTTCTCCTGCCTTCTAACTTATAGTATTTGTTATTTTCCATATGCTACATCTGGAGGTATTAGAATATTTTGAGTTTGTATAACTGGAAAGTATTTTACTTTTAGTTTTCAAAGGTATGTTTGCTAAGTATAAAATTCAATGTGGACAAATCATTTCTTTTCAGTCCTCTGAATAAATAAGTCTAGTTTCTTACCCATTTGCTCTTTTTTTTCTAATGTGGAATAAGTTGTTATCTAATTTTGTTCTTCCATAGCTAATATTTTCTATGTATAAGCTTTAATGATTTTTTTCCTTACAACTAGTTTTGGACAATTTCACTTTTGTGTATCTTGCTACTGATTTACTTATATTTCTTGTGCAAAAGGTTCATTTTTCTTGGAAATGTGATTCTATAATTTAAATTAAATTCAGAAACTTTAAATCTTTAAATATTTATTGCTTACCCCACTCTACTTTGAGAATTCTAATTAAATGAATAAAAATTTCTTAGCCAGAGCAACGGGCCTGAGACAGTGGGGCCCAATCCAGCAGCCTCCTGAATCCTGCCTCCAAGCCCTAACAGTGAGTGGGAATTTCCACTACTAGACCAGCTTCTCTGATCACTGAGTGTGTGGTGAGTCTGAGGGAGAGCCTTAGGTTTCTTCCCACGCACGCTACCTGGGCCCCCACCCCCAAGCCCTCTAAGTGAGGGACTACCCTGAAACCTCAGGGCGTGCTTACCAACAACTCAATGGATCCCCTGCCCAAAGCTCACTGAGTGACTGGGAATTTCCCTAACTCTCTGGGCATCAAAGTTCGGTGAGTGTGTGGTGAGTCTGAAGGAGAGCCTTTGGCTTCTCCCTGCGTGTTCTGCAACATCCAGAGCCTCAGACCCCAAGAAATCCTAGCCAGAGACCTGCCTGAGACAACCCAGACAGACCTACATGACAACTCACCGTAGCCACTGACCCCAGGCACACCAAGGGAGCAAGAACTTTTGGTGACTCTCCTGCCACTCGATCCAACCCCGCCTGGACTGGTGAGTGTGAGGAGGTCAGAAATATAATGGATTCCCTGAATGAACAATACAGAAAAGAAATAGATTGCATGAATCAGAGTCAAACAGATATAGAACTAAAAATATCAATCACGAGTTTACAAAACATGTTGAGTGAAATCAAAGACAGAGTTTCACACTAGAGAAGGCTGGTGCAGCTAATGAAAAGATAAGAAAAGATTTCCTAAAAACTACGAGAATGCAGGAAAAAACAATCCATCACATGAAAGATGATGCCAAGGTGAACAATGTGAGATTAATTGGCATCAATGACAATGAAGGAGTCAATAAAAACAATATAAAAAGAATATGAGCACAAGTAATAGAAGAAAACTTCGTAAATATGAGGAAACAAAGCAACATTCATGTAACAGAAGCATACAGAACACCAAATAACTCCAATCCAAGTAAAAACACACTGAGACATGTAATAGTCAAGATCCCAGAAATCAAAAACAATAATATACTGAAAGCTGCCAGACAGAAGAAGCAGATCACATTCAAAGGAAAACCCAACATAATTACAGCCGGCTTCTCTATACAAACCATGAAGGCAATCAGAGCATGGAGCAGAGGTCTTCAAGTCCTGTAGGAAAACAAATTAGATCCCAGATTATTGTACCCTGCAAAACTCTCTGTCAAGTTTGATGGAGAAGTGAAATACTTCCAGGACAAGGAACAATTAAAGAATTTCATGATGAAAAAGCCTCCCCTAATTAGCAAGGAAGTAGCAGAACTGAACCAGAGCTTGGAACAAATGGACCTGGTGGACATATACAGAGTGTTCCACCCAACCACAGCTGAATACACATTTTTTTTCAGCTGCACACAGGTCATTTTCCAAAATATACCACATACTAGTCCAGAGGTCATGCCTAAGTATATGCAAGAAAATAGAAATTATCCATTGCATACTATCTGACCACAATGCAATGACATTGGAAATAAATGACAAAAGAAACCAGAAAAACCAGCCAAATTCATGGAAACTAAACAACACCCTACTCAGCAATCAATGGGTTGCAGAAGAAATTCAACAAGAAATTAAACAATATCTACAATTCAATGAAAATTCAAGTACAACTTACCAGAATTTATGGGATGCGATGAAAGCAGTTTTTAGAGGGAAAATCACAGCTATGAACTCACACATTAGGAAAACAGAACAAATTAGCACGCTAATGTTGTACCTCCGACAATTAAAAAAAGAAGAGCAAACACAACCCAGAGCGCAAAGAAGACATCATAAAGATTAGACCAGAAATTACTTCAATTGAGATGAAGAAAACAGTTCAAAGAATCCACAAATCAAAAAGGTGGTTCTTTGAAAAACTAAATAAAGTTGATAAGCCTCTAGCCAACCTCATCAAAAAGAAGCAAAACAAAGTTCAAGTACAAGCGATAAGGAATGAAAAGGGTGAAATCACCACAGGCCCAGTGGAAATTCAGAGCACTATCAATAGTTACTTCGAGAATCTTTACGCTCACAGAATAGAAGACACAGAAGAAATGGACAGATTCCTCAAAAGGTACAAATTACCAAAGCTGAATCAAGAAGATATTACAACTTTCAATAAGCCGATAACAGCCAATGAACTATGAAACATAATAAAAACCCTACTGACAAAGAAAAGTCCAGGTCCTGATGGATTCACAGCTGAATTCTACAAGAAATTTATAGAACATGTAATCCCCACACTCCACAAACGCTTCAGTGAAGTTGAAAAAGAAATAGTCCTCCCAAAATCATTTCTGGAGGCAAGTATAATACTCATTCCAAAACCAGGAAAAGACACAACCAAAAAAGAGAACTACAGGCCAATCTACCTCATGAACATAGATGGAAAAATACTCAACAAAATCCTGGCAAATAGAATACAACAAATCATGAACAAGATCACACACCATGACCAGGTAGGATTCATCCCAGGGATGCAAGGATGGTTCAATATTTGAAAATCTAAAAATGTGATACACTACATTAATAGACTGAAATCTAAAAACCACATGATCATCTCAATTGATGCAGAGAAAGCCTTTGACAAAGTCCAACACTCATTCATGTTCAAGGTCCTACAGAAAATTAGAATAGATGGACTCTATCTTAGCTTGATAAAAGCCATCTACTACAACCCAAAAGCTCATATAATCCTAAATGGGGAAAAACTGAAATCTTTTACTCTTAAATCAGGTACAAGACAAGGATGTCCTCTATCACCCCTCTTATTCAATATAGTGTTGGAATCCTTAGCAACAGCCATTAGAAAAGAGGGAGAAATAAAAGGAATAAGAATAGGTAAACAAGAAGGGAAATTATCACTATTTGCATGTGACATGATACTTTACTTGGAAAACCACAAAAATGCCACCAAGAAACTACTAGAACTAATACAGAAATTCAGTAGCATAGCAGGATACAAAATCAATACGCATAAGTCAATAGCATTCCTCTACAAAGATAACAAGCACAGTGAAAGGGAAACAATAGAACCAAACCTTTCACAATAGCACCGTGGAAAATGAAATACCTTGGGATTCACTTAACCAAGGAAGCCAAAGATTTTTTTCACGGAAAATTACAACAAACTAAGAAAAGAGATTATAGAGGATTTCAGAAAATGGAAAGATATTCCATGGTCTTGGATAGGAAGAACCAACATCGGGAAGATGGCCATACTCCCAAAATTGCTGTACAGATTTAATGCAATCCCTACCAAACTGCCACCAACATACCTCCCAGACATAGGGAAATCATTGCTAAAATTTATTTGGAACCACAAACGACCTAGAATAGCAAAGGCAATCTTGGCTAATAAAGACAAGGCAGGAGGCATCACAATTCCTGACTTGAAATTATACTACAGCTCCATCCCACCCGCACCAGCCCAGCCCCAGAGACCGGCCACAGACAGCGCGGCCGGCTCTGCCATCTACCTCGATCCCGCCCGTGCCTGCCCAGCCCGAGAGACCTCCTGAAACAGCAAGACCAATGCCAGCAGTCTACTCGATCTGCCCACGCCACCCAGCCAGAGACTGGCCTGAGACAGAGGCTGACTCCAGCAGCCTCCTGGATCCCGCCCCAAGCTCACCCAGAGAGCAAATTTGCACGACTCACCAGGCTTCCCAGATCAGTGTGAGTGTGGTAAGTCTGTGGGAGAGCCTTTGGCTTCTTCCCACGCGCGCTACACGGATACCTGTCCCCAATCCCTCCAAGCCAGTGACTGGCCTGAAACCTCAGGACCCACTCACCAACACCTCCCCAGACCCCCTTCCCTAAAGCCCGCTGATTGAGTGGGAATTTCCCCGATTTTCTGGGCATCAAAGTTCAATGAGTGTAGAACTCAAGGACCACCATGCCCGAGAGACATTTCTCAGGGATTACCTGCCCCCACACCCCGTGGCCCGGTGACAGCTCCAGGCACACTGTGCCAGAGAAACATTTCCAGGTGATTACCCATCCCACCCCACAGCCCCAGACCCAGTGCAGGTCGGCCCAGAGTGAGAACTCCAAGCTTGCCATGCTGGAGGGACATTTCTCAGCAATCCTCGGTCCCATGCTACAGACCAAAACCCAGCACAGCCTGGTCTGTGAGTGAGGGCTCCAGGCCCACTGCACCAGAGGGACCTTTCCCAGCCTTCTCGGGTTACAGCCTGTAGACCCAGACGCAGCACAGGCTGGCGGACCCAGTACAGCCTACTCACTGAATAAGATAATCCACTATACTTTTGTGAGCCCAGAAGACCCACCAAAGCCCAGGCCCGCCCACCTGGGGAACAACCTACCTGACACAGGAGGGCTGACTGCGGGAACCAACAGAGGGGAGCCAAAGGAGCTGCAGCAAAAAAGGAACTGAACACAACAGCTACACCCAGGATAGGCATACCTGGAAAATCTCAAACTTAATAGACTGTCACCCGAATCTCATAATAAGCTAAGGTTATAGCTGCACCAAAGCTCTACACCAAAGGTCAAAGGTCAGTGCTATACAAAATGACAAAGAGAAGGGGAAAAATGTAATCCCAGACCTCGAGTCCGTCAGGAAGGGCAGAGGACATTAGCTCAGCTGCAATGAATGAGCTAACAAATACAGCAGCAAAGGAACAACAGCAGAAAACTATAGAGGAAATAAAACGAGAAGTAATTCCCCAAATTAAAAAAGAAATATTTGAATACATAGTATCTGAAATAAAGAATGAATTCCAGAAACATTGGGTGGAAAAACTATGCTCACCCAGAACAAGTGCAGAGAGCACTATTGCAGCTGATGGATATGAATTAACAGCATCTGAAGCAAAGAAACAATAGCAGAAAGATCATGAGGAACTCAAAGCAGAAATAAGTTCTGAAATCAAAAGAGAACTTTTTGAAGTCATAGGATCGGAAATACAGAAACAAGTCCAGAAATATACGGAAGAAATCCAACTTGGAAGAAACACAGCAGAAAAAAAATAAATAACTACCTCTAAAGAAGACATGGATAAAAAAAATTGAGGATACCAGAAATATGATGGATTCCTTGAATGAGCAATACAGAGAAGAAATAGAACACATGAAACACAGTCAAAGAGATACAGAAGAACTAAAAATATCAATCACTAGTCTACAAAACCATCTGCGTGAAAGTGAAGACAGAGTTTTAGATCTTGAAGATGCCAGAGCAGCTAGTGAAAAGGTGAGAAAGGATCTCTTAAGAACCATGAGAATGCAGGAAAAAATAATCCGTCACCTGCAAGATGATGCCAGGATGAACAATGTGAGAATAATTGGTATCAACGAGAATGAAGGAGTCAATACAATTGACATAAAAAGAATTTGGGGAGAAATAATTGCAGAAAACCTCCCAAATATGAGGAAACAATCCAACATTCATGTCACCGAAGCATACAGAACACCAAATAACCTCAACCAAAGTAGAAACACACCGAGATATATAATAGTTAAGATTGCAAAAATCCAACACAAAAATAATATAGTGAAAGCTGCTAGAGAGAAGAAGGAGCTCACATTCAAAGGAAAACTCATCAGAACTATAGCTGACTTCTCTACATAAACAATGAAGACAAGGAGAGTATGGAGCAGAGTTCTTCAAGTCCTACACGAAAACAAATTCCAGCCCAGACTATTATACCCTGAAAAACTCTCTTTCAAGTTTGATGGAGAAGTGAAATACTTCCAGGCATCACAATTCCTTATTTGAAATTATACTGCAAAGCCACTATGATAAAATCAACATGGTATTGGCAACAAAATAGACCTGAGGATCAGTGGAATAGATTAGAAGACAAAAGACCACATAGGAAATATAAAGTTCATGTGTTGGTATATAAGTCTTGATCTATCTAGGTCTTAACCATCTGGCAGAAAAGTATAAAAATGAAGTATACATCGTGGGGCCATAATATTTAGCTGAGCTGTAAATGACTATGGTCGACAATTTCTTTGAATAACTCACTATTGTTGTAGAATGTTGGACTGTGTTGGATTGTTGAGTTCAAGCACCTCAGTTAGTTGAATGTCAATGGAGTGTCCAACTTTGACAGGAGTAGATAAAGGAAGGGGTGTAGAAAGAAAAAAATCATGATGTGTGTGTATAGACAGTACAGTTGGGATAGATAATGCCATGCTTCTACATAATCCTGTGAGAGGCAAGATCTGCACTAATGGTGGTTGGACAGGATATTATGTCGGCTTCTAGTACTACGGTCATCCACTAGGAAAATAATTATTGAATTTTTGATATAATTCAGGTATAAAAAATAAGATAAGTAAGCAGCTACACTCCTAATTCATTGATAAGAGATATCTGCTAAAATAATATCTGTAAATATAATATTGCACCTTGTACAATAGCAAAACATTATGAAAGCTGTTTGCAATGTATTAATTTGTCGAATCTGTATTGTTAAGGTGTCTTGAAATTGTCTAATTGACATTTGTAGTTCAATAAAATAAAAGAAATAAAAAATAAATAAATGAAATAAATTATACTACAAAGCCACTGTGATAAAATCAACATGGTATTAGCAACAAAATAGACCTGAGGATCAGTAGAATAGATTAGAAGTCGCAGAGACATCTACAATCACTCTCGGCCATCTGACCTTCAACAAAGGTGCCAAACAAGCTTACTAGAAGAAAGATAGCCTCTTTAACAAATGGTGCTGGAAAATATGGCTTTCTACATGCCGAAAACTAAAACTTGACCCAGCTCTATCACCATGCACTAAATTGAAGTCAAAATAGATTAAAAATCTACACATTAAAACAGAAACACTCAATCTCCTCAAAGAGAAAGTAGGAGGAACCCTTGAAGACATAGGGGTAAGTGAAGAGTTCATGAACAAACATGTATTCACACGGGAAACACTTGAACGAATCAACAACTAGGATCAACTCTTCTTGCAGAGTTTCTGCACGTCAAAAGAAATTGTCAACAAAGTGAAGGCAACCCACAAATTTTGAAAAAATCCTAACTAATAAGCAATCAGACAAAGGTCTGCTGTCTAGAATATATAAAGAACCAAGATATAACAGGGCCCTCAAACTTAAAGACCCATTTCAGAAATGGGCATCTGAGATGAATACACACTTCTCAGAGGACGAAATTGAAAAAGTGAATAAATATATGAAGAAATACTCCACATCACTAGCCATTCATGAAATGCAAATAAAAACAACACTGAGATACCATCTCACTCCAGAAAGACAAGCCCTCATAAGGAAATCAACCAACAACAAATTTTGGAGAGGTTGTGCGGAAGAGGAAACACTTGTCCACTGCGGGTGGGAATGTGGACTGGTACAACCATGTGAAGATCAGTGAGGAGATTCCTCAAAAGGGTAGGACTGGAAATCCCATTCAAGCCGGCTATCACTCTACTGGGAATTTTCCCAGAGGAACTGAAAACAGTATATCATAGTGATATATGTGTATCTACGTTTATAGCAGCACAATTTGTGACAGCAAAATCTTGGAAACAACCAAGATGTCCATCACATGAAGAATGGTTGAAAAAGGTATGGTATTTCTATATAATGGAATATTACTAAGCTATTAAGAATGATAAGCTTGAAGCTTTTATATTGAAGTGGATGCCACTTGAACATATACTCATAAGTTAAATGAACCAGACACACATGTGCAAATGTCGCATCGTTTCCCTAGTATAAGTCAAAAGAAGAAATGCCAATAGAAATGTACAACAACAACTAAAAACAATTGATTCAGATAGTTAGGGTAAATTGAACAGCACATGCTGCAGGGTACTAATCAGCTTTTCTTCTGGATGGTAACAACCTAAGTGCAGAGATCAAAATTGGAGAAAGAGCCGCAAGGCCAGTCAGCATTTTGGCCTTAGATTTTCAAGGTCAGCATAGACTCAGGACATAGGACAACCTGTCCTGAAACATCATGAAACTCAGGTGAGCTCCAAATTTTCTGAACAAGGAGATTATGGAGCCACAGAGGAAAGATATCGAAGTTCTATAGTGTGCCTGGGGAGAGTCACATGGAGAGAAAACTTTCTCACAGGCTCTCAGAGAAAGCAAACTGGTCAAGCATTGGTCGTAATTTATACACATGGATGACACAGACAAAGGATCTACAGAGTAAGGAACAGGATTACAAGACAAACCCTGAGGGGACTTCATTGACCTCGTCAGAAACAAAAGCTATATCTTTTGCTATATAGGTCTTGCTCTATCTTGGTATTAACCATCCAGCAGAAAAGTATAAAAATGAGATATATAATGTGGGGCCATAACAATAAGTTGAGCTGTAAAGGTCTATTGTCAACAACTTCTTCAGATAACTCACTATTATTGTGGAATGCTGGACTGTGTTGGATTGCGTTGCCGAGTTCAGACACCTAAATTAGTTTAATGACAGTGGCATGCCCATCTTTGACAGTCTAGAAAAAAAGAGGTATACAAAGGAAGAATCATGATGTGTGTCTATAAACAGTACAGTTAGGATAAATATGCCATGCTTCCACATAATTCTATGAGAAGCAAGATTTGCACTAATAATGGTTGGACAAGATATTATGTCAGCTATGGACAATCACTAAGAAAATAACAAGGTAGAAAGTATTAATTACTGAATCTATGCTATAATTGAGGTATAAAAAATAAAATAATTAAACACTCTCTTAATTCACTGATTAGAGACATCTGCTATAATAATGTCTGTAAGTATAGTATCAGGTATGTACCTTGTATGATACCAAAACATTATGAAAACAGTTTGAAATGTATTAATTTATCAAATCTTTGCTGTTAATTTGCCTTGAAACTGTCTCGTTGATATTTGTTCTTCAATATAATAAAATTTAAAAATGAATATGTTTTTTGATTTCAGCAAAGTGTACTATTATCTGACTGATCTGCAAACTCTTCTTCATTTTTTAGAGAATTTTTATTGTTGTATTCACTTAAGTTTGTAAGTCACTGTTTACAATGTGCAATCTATTCTTACTTTCATGTTATATATTTATTTCAGAAATATTTTTCTAAAATTCATTCTGTCTTCATCTTATAACTTTCACATTTCAATATTTGTCAGTAATTTTAATTTGATATATAATCATTATTGATTTTCAATAAAATTAATGAGTTAAAAATAATAATAAATATTCTCTCATACCAAAGGAAACTGCTTTCAGTAACATTCCCCACCAATGGCTTTTAGCAGTCTTCTTTATTAAAATTGGAAGGGTGGGGCCTGCCAGATAGCTCATTGGATTAAAGTGCCTGCTTAGGCAGATACAGGCAAGGTGTTTTATTCCCCACATGCTCTGCTAGCCCTGCCCCCGGGATGGACTAAAATGGTGACTGAAACTGGTCATGCTGGTTTTCACCTGTAATCCCAGAGCTTGGAAAGCTGAATACAGGAGGATCACAAGTTCATCTGTGTAGTGAGACACTGTAGACCCTGTATTCAATACATTGAAAAATAAATAAAAACAAAATTGGAAGAGTGGTGTTGTAGGAATTAAAAAGCCTCTGTTAAATATAATCTCATCTTCCAACATCTGTTTTGCCCTGGTGACATTCTCATATGTGTTTATAATGAGGACTGCTCAGTAGAAAAATACTTTCTTTATGATAGTCACTCTTGTAACATGTGTCAGTCAGTCCAGATCAAATGTTATCGCAACCCCAAAATATCAATGATTTAACCCAACAAGAATCAATTTCTTAATCACAGTCCAAGATGGATTAATCAAGAGAAAATGTGTCACCCAGGGAGTCTATGCTCTTGCATCTTGGTCCCTAATTCCTTGGGATCTTTCCATTTCAGCTGTAAATTGAATACAAAGAACAAAGTCATTCAGGCAATCTTGGTCCATTACTCATGTTTCTCATCACTAGGAGGCAGTGCCAGGCACTCCTAGATTAAAGGAAGTGATGCATATTTGGCCCATGGTTTTGGTTGGTTCAATCCATGACTAGATGGCACCAAAACAG